>PVKS010021859.1:0-34583 GCA_004027875.1 Aplodontia rufa | reverse complement strand
GCACCATTTGTTGAAGAGGCTGTCACTTCTCCATGTAATATTTTGTCCCCCTTTGTCAAAAATCAGATGTTTAAAGATTTGAGGATTTGTTTCAGGGTCTTCTATTCTATTCCATTGGTCTTCTTCCCTGTCTTGATACCAGTACCATGCTGTCTTTGTTACTATGGCCCTATAGTATAGTTTTAGATCTGGAATGGCAGAACCACCTGTTTCATCTTTCTTGCTTAGTAGTGCTTTGGCAATTCTTGGTTTCTTGTTGAAGTTTAAGCCCTAATCTTATGACATCTTAAAATCATGTGACTCTGGTTAAGTCACAGAATCTCTGAGTCTAAATTTTCTTATCCATCAACTGAGGAATTTGGGTTCAATCTTTTATCAAAGTGCTCACATAAGTCCAGAGGTACAGGGGATATGACAGGGCTTTCAAAGCTATGGGATAAAAACTTCATAACTTTTTGGATGTGCATTTATTTTATGTACTAGTGCAAATATAACATCTTTTTTAATTCATAGCAAAAGGATATGCTGTGGATCAAATGAAATACTTGTAGGCTTTTGTTCTTTTTTAAAGAGAGAGGGATGGTGAGAGAGAATGAGAGAATCAATTTAATTTAGTTTTTCATGTGACTGTTGTTGCTCTGACACTTTGCTGTGTATGTGGTGCTGGGTTCGAACCCATGTCCTTGAGTATGTCAGCCAAGCACCATAACCCCAGAGCCACTGCTCCAGCCTCATTTACAGAGTTTTATGATGAACATGAAAATACAAAGAAATTTCATCCATGATCATTTCTCCACAGGCTTTTCCCCAAGTCTTTAAGAAATCTCTGTTTATTCCTCTCTAATATTTGGGGCCTTCCACTGGACATGCTTGAGAAGCAGTGACTATAGTAATAATCAGACTCATTTCAGCTAAACCAAGAAGCTTTAGAAAATAAGATTAGTGCAGTGCATTAAATACAAACTTTACTGATAACAGTATTCTGTTTCTTTGAAATCAGTAAAATAATAACTTTAAGAAGATCAAATGTTACTTATATGTGTCATGTCTTTTATTCCTTTACTGTATTTTTTGGTAATAAACCCACCTATTTCACAACTGTTTGAAATAGGACAAAAAACTACCTTGATTTTTGACAATATGAAGGAAACTCTACAACATTATAAGATTTTGAAAAAATAAATCTGCTTTTTGTCTTTGCAAGCTTTATCTGAATTTAAAACAGTGGTTTCCCCCTTGGTTTTTTATGAACCTTATCTTCCAAAAAGTGCAGCTAAGGTTATATTTTTCCAAATACTTAAACAATTAGCAAGCGGTCTGGTGATAGTAATTGAAACTTTTGAAACTTTTTTTCTTTTTTTGTAGTGCTGGAGATTAAACTCAGAGGGTCTTACCGCTGAGCAACACCTCCAGCTCTTTTAATGTGAGTAATTGTAACTGATGTGCTCGTTCTGGTGAAGTGTTCATGCAGGAGCCTTACATAGCAGGTTCTGGAGCCACTCTGTAGCAGCTCTCTTCACTCTGAGGATGGGTTGATGGATTAGAGGTAATAAACCAGATTGACATGAAACAAGGCTTCTATTTTAGATGATGCTTCATTCAAAGGACACTTTTTCAAATTGATATTTTTCATCTCCTTAAACATATTCACTGAGTGTTATATTTAAGCCCTTTGAATAGTTTGCTGTCTGCAACAAGGGTGGCAGACAAGCAATGCTATCAGAGCATCTCGCTTTGAGACATAATGGTGAAATGCTGCAATGCATGGAATTTCATTTGGGACTGCAATTTAATAAATGATGGACTATCTCTAGGTCAAATCTAGTCCAGACCAGTCACTACCATCTGTCACCAAGTTACAGCCAACTGGCAGCTGGTTGGTGGCCATTAGGAAATCCATTAGTAATTTCAGTTCATTTCTTAATTAATGGACATATTTATGCACAGAACATTCCATAATCGACCATTTTATGAAATGGCTCCATTCTATTCCTGTAACCTGGACATTCTTTCCCTCTGAGGAGTATATCTTCCAGTTTGCTGTTTCTAGATTGGGGATTAAGTATTTTCTGTTCCTATTTATGTATGTGTACAATTTGTGTAGGAAAGGTAGGTTTTGAAATTTTAACATAGCTTGAAGTGAAAATGTGATTCCCAGAGAGACTTTTAGAGTTGGAAGCACTTCAAGAATGTCTTTTCATGAGGGATTTTAGTATTGCATACATATATTCTGGGTCTGAATAGAGGAAGGTCTTATAGAAGTCTATGACCAAAAGAAGAAAATCGTATCCTTTTAAATATTAGAAAAGCTGGCCTGTGTTTGGAGTCATTCTTGCCATCAGCTTTTTTAAATTACAATTTTGAATAATCCCAACCCAAAATTGACAGAGTAGAGGATTTCCTCTTTGGGAATTGCCAACAGGCATGTTTTGCTAGTAGTAAATTCTCCCACATAATAAGCATGGTGAGTAAAAACCAATAGGGGAAAAGAATTAAACTTAAAATTGCTGACAGCTCTGAAAACAAAACAAACATTCAGATCTTCAATTTAAAGAAATCCTTGTTCATGGTTATACAGTAATGTAGGAGAGTTTTTTGGAAGAGTCATATTTTTGCTCTATTTGTGCATAATAAATACATATATAATTAAATGAAAATAGACCTTGATGGAGTGCTCACCCATTCCAAGGCTGCAGATACACTATAGCTCATTTAAATACCCCTTGGGATTGTTGGCTCATTCAATGAAAAAGCTATCAGTTTTAGGCAAAATATAGTCACTTCCAAAAAGCAGTAAAACCAGTTGCATGAAGAACTTTTTTTCCCCACTGGTTGTTTTAGAACAATAGTGACATAGGAAAAAAAATGGAATGAGCAAGTATTCTAAACCCATGTGGTTTATCTGCTCTAGGTAGAGTGGCCTTCAGGGATCTCCAATAAATCTGCCTTTTCTTAATATTTTTGCAGTTCTTCTTATGGTTTGTATATGAGATGTCCCCCAAAAGCTCCTGTGTTGATGCAGGAATATTTGGAAGCAGAAATGATTGAAGTATGAGAGCTTTAATTTAAAAAGTCCATCCTAGATTCAATGGACTGACTGTGTGGCAGCTATAGGCAGATGGGGCATGGCTAAGGAAATGGGCGACTGGGGGCATGCACTTGAAGGGTTCCTCTTCCGTGTAGCATTTCTCTTTCTCTCTGTTTTGTAACCCAGCCATGAGCTGAGCAGGCCTTCCTCCACTAGACCCTTCCCTCATGATGTGGTGCTTCACCTTGTGCCCAGACCAGTGTAGTCAGCCTGCTATGAACTGAGAGCTCTGAAATTGCAATCCCAAATAAACTGTCCCTCCTCTAAATTGTTCTTCTTGGGTATTTTGGTCACAGTGATGCAAAATGCTGACTAAAACACTTATCCAAGTAGGGCTTTCTACAGGCTGCATCAAGGCAGGCACTCTCTGGATCTGGTCAGTTGGAATACAGATGCTTTGAAGAAGATGCAGCACCCTCTGGGCTGGCTGGGAGTAGACGGCCTGGGAGTATTCTGTTCAGAGCTTGCACTCCTTGTGCCGCTGATGAATCTGGAACACAAGGTGCATGCAATCCTCTTGCCAAGGCCAATTTCTCCAAATAAGAAATTAGTTCCATGATGAAATTAAGTCATATTCAGGGATCAACCTTTGTCTTGGTTTATTTAGAACTTGCTTATGATTCCAGTTCAGCAGGTAGCACTATACTAGTTCACTGTACTAGCATCAACTATGCTCATGATATGGTTCTTAGGAACTAACTACATAGACATGCCTCTTTCTGGATTGTGAATGAATGTTGTGCAAGAGTTACTAATTTATTCACTGATTCTGTCACCAAATGAGTAAGATACATAGAAAGTTAGGAAAACATCTCATCCAAGTCTTCATGAACCTTCCATAATCTGTGGGCCTGAAAACACTGCCTTAGGGTAAAATTGTGAAGCAAATATGTAAGATTCCTGGCTTATTTGCTTATATCAGTGATGCTTAAACAGAAACTTAGAATGGAAAGCAAAACAGAGAAAAAGAACCCGAAAATGTTCTCTTAATATTGTTGAAACTTCCTCAAGATGACTTAAATCACAAATCTCCGTAGGGTACCACCTTAAATCTATCATTTGGGAAACTGGTCAAAATAGATAATTTTGTTCTCTTTATTAGAAAGTCAACGTTTTAGAAAGAAATTATAAAAATCATAATATGAATTTTTAAAGACTGCACACTTTACAGAAATGTTACTCACACATGGTCTGTCATACCAGTGAACGTGCTAGAGAAAAGTAGGTATACCCAGAAGTTGCTTGGTCTTCTAGTTCCAACAAGCTCACACATGAAAGTCTACATTTGATGGTATTCATTTAGACAAAATAATTAGTAATTACTTTTACTTATATTCAAGATGTATTTTAGAAAAATTCCAGTCTTCTGGATCCTGTAGCTTGTAGTGATAAAAGTTGTAAGTGAAAATTTCCCACAAAATTTAAATAAAATACAAATCCTGTCCAAAGGTAATTTTGGAAGTAGGGTGGCTAAATGTTATCTTTTATTCTTAAAGGTTTAGACATTTTAGAAGGAGACGGGAATGTAAGTAAGTAAATCAATGGGGTGATAAACCCTTTATTAGGAAGTATAGATTGGTAAAGCTATTTCAGGGATATGTCTCAAAGCTGAATGATACATTATTAAGCATAATACATGTATAAAGGGATTTTCTCACAGTCTGAACAAAGAAACAATCAGTAAATAATTCTTGAGTGACTGAAGGAGTAAGTGGGTTCATAATACATTTCTATGTAATGTTCAGTTCTCATATATTTCTTCCCTAAGCTGAATTACCAATTGCTATTTCTCTTTTCCTATTGGTTTCTTTTCAGATTGCCCCTTTGAGGTTATGTATTCCTCCTATCCCAATTTTTTATTTTGTCAATAAAATGTCCATATGACATACTGATTCTTAGCCTTCAATTTGTTAAAGTCAATTATAAACCATATAAATCATAAATAACATCTGTAATTTCAAGTAGTGTTTGCCATCTGAAACACATCTACCAATAGTGTTGTGTAAGTGATTTGCTTCTGAGATCAGCAAGCCTGGGGCCCAAATCCAGAAAGCAAACTGGCAGTGTTTTCTAGGAATTTTTTTTTAAATAGGACTATTGAAACTTCTAGCTAACTAAAGTAACAAACTGCTTCTGAAACACTGAAAACTGAGGGTCATACCACTTCATAAGCATACCAGGTACGTGTCCTTGAGGCTGGACCTTGGGCATTCAACTAGCACTGGATACAAAAGCTCCAATTTTAGTAGCAAGAAGTCAGCGTGCTGGAATTTTGGCCCCATCATTTCTTGTGACCTTTGTAAGTGACTTAACTTCTCTGATTTCAGCAGTTGAAGCAAATCTGAACTGAGCTGGTGGTTGCAGGAGTAGTTGACACAGTGCCCTTTCACAGCAGTGGCTAGTAGGGTTCACATCTCTGTCTCTGTCTGTCTCTCTTTCTCTTGCCCACTTTCTTCCCTTCCTAGCAGGTGTAGAGGCTGCTGACTTTTTTTTAATCCTTTTTGCTTTCATTTACAGAAAAGTACAACATACACAGATTCCTCAATGGATCATTCAGCAGGTGATCATTCACCTTCTGGAATGTTCTATCTGCTTAAAGTCACAGTTTGCTAAAAGAGAATGAGGTTCATTTTTATTTAAAGAGAACAGCTTTTATTACTGGTTTCTGGTAATGGACTTCTACATTTAATTCTTTAAATCACAAAACCATGGGCAATCTAATTTGTTTTTTTAAGATTTCTTGTTAAAAAATAAACAAAACTATGACTTTACAAGAAACACTAATTTATCATGTACACTATACTCCACAAATTCAGACACATTTGGGATAGTGACCCTTTAACTACTCTGCATCGTGATTATCTACTTATCTTTTGTATCTTTTTTTAAAAGAGAGAGGGATAGTGAGAGAGAGAGAGAGAGTTTTTCATGTGGCCTTCATTGTTCTAACACTGATGTGTACATGGTGTTAGGGTTCAAACCCACATTGTTGTATATGCCAGGCAAACATCATAACAACTGGGCCACCACTGCAGCCCCTCTTTTGTATCTTCTTGATAGAGAGTCTTACTCATCTCTGTCACCAGTGCCAACCACTTGAGAGACACTTGTAAATTGCTGGTTGAACCAAAAAAATGGATCAATATGTGTGTATTTCCTGACTTTTTCCTAAAAGGAGTCAAAGTTGTCTATAACAAATGTGAAACAGAACAATGCAATTAAGATAAGAAAAAGGAGACAAGACACTATATGAAAATTTGTTTATGCCAAGAGTCAGGGCCTAGGATGAGATCACCTGTGCACTAGACTTGTCTCTTAGGGAAAAAAATAAATACATAATTGCCTACATAGTTCCCTTAATCAAAAAAAATAAGCATATAAGGGAGAATTCTTCACATAAAGACACTAGCAAATGGAGGACACTGTAGATGGTTTGTGCTGCATCTGACTCTATTTGTGTCTGTCTAGCATTGTTGGTTGTCCCTCTCAATCTAGTAAAGTCTGGGGCTGAATGCAACAGTCCCAAATCAGATCCAAGTGAGTAAGTGGCTTTAATCTCTTCTCTAAAGTTGTTATTATAATGCAATTTGATTTGTTTTACATAAAATCTATAAATATGTATAAATACATGAAAATTACATATACATTTAAATTATGTCTATGTGTCCATCCCAGGCATGAAAGGTAAATTGGATATGAAATCAATTATATATAGTTTAAGTTGAAAGGCACATTAGAAAAGATAAAACATTAACATATTTATTTCTATTTAAGTTTTGAGAAAACAAAAAGGAAAATTCTTTTAAATATCTATTTGAATAATATAAAAGATGCCTTAGCTGCGTTTTCCAGTATCCCGTGTTTACTACCATGTAAAAAGCTTAGAAGTACTCAACATAGTTGGAAGTAGAAATGCTGCACCCCAGCAGTAGGAGCTCCTTCAAATTCCTGTTACCCACTTTTACCTGCAGCCAGGCCTTGCATTTTCTTCCAAGGATGTATGCAACTGGTAGTTTTCTCATACATTTATAGTATATAAAATCTTCTACTCATAGTGTGCTCTGACAGCACCAGCACTACCTAGGAGCTTGTTATAAATGCAGTCTTAGAAATGCAAACCTTTTAATCCAGCCCTCTCGAGGATTTTTATGCCTGCTAGAGTTGGAAAAGCATTGATGGAGAAGATTCTTAATTTATTTTATTCGCCATGATGGGTTATATTTATTAATTTACAAAGAAGTCACTGTGGCATGTTGTATATCACCTGTTTTTTCCTAAAGATTTTTTTAAATTTGTTCAATATAGTCTTACATATTGGAGGAGCTCATTGTTACACATTTATGAACATATGGATATTGACAGAATAAATTAAGGTTGATACTAGTCCTGCTTTGACTACTCCCTGTTCCCATGTTTCCCCTATTTTAGACACATGTTAGTTGGGCTTCTCATGGAAGTTGAGGGTTCTCAACTGCATTGAAAACTCCTCTATTCCCTCCCTCCAGCTGCATTGATAACTCCCCTAATCCATCCATCCCTTTCCTGTCTCCCTTTCTTCTCCTGCCAGCATCATAGTTAGGACTCCCACTGCTTATGTAAAAATTCACCTACATTGAGGTTATTATTTAGTTTAGCTAACTTTCGTATTCTAGCTTCCACATATGAAAGAAAACATTCGGCCCTTGAGTCTCTGAGTTTGGGATAGTTCACTCAGCATAATTTTCTCCATCTCCATCCATTTGGCTCCAAATGCCATGATATGGTTCTTTCTAAGAGCAGAGTAGAACTCCATTGTATGTGTATGTATGTATGTATATATGTATGTGTGTATAAATATATACATATATATATCTCCCAGTTTTTTAATCCACTCATCTAGTGAGGGGCATCTGGGTTGGTTCCATAGTTTTTCTGTTGTAAATTGAGCTGCTATAAACATTGATGTAGCCGCATCTCTGTAGTACACTGATTCTAGCTCTCTTGGGAAAATACCCAGGAGTGGGATGGCTAGGTCATAAGGTGGTTCCAGCCCTAGATTTTTGAAGAGTTTTCACACTTTGTTTTCAGAGTGTCTGTATAAGCTTGCAGTAAACCAGCAGTGTGAGAGTGTTCCTTGCTTCCCACAAGTCCTCCAGCATCTGTTATTGTTCATATTCTTCATTTTTGCCACTCTGAATGAGTGAGGTGGAATCTCAGTGAAGTTTTGATTTGAATTTCTCTGATTACCAGTAATGTAGAACATTTTCTCATATATTTATGGACTTTTTGGACCTCCTCCATTGAGAAGCTTCTATTCAGTTCCAACACCCATTTTTTGATTGGATTATTTGTGATTTTGGTGTTCAGTTTATTGAGTTCTTTGTATATTCTGGATGTTAGCCCTCTGTCCGAGGTGTACCAGGCAAAGATTTTCTCCCATTCTCTAGGTTCTTTCTTGACACTCTTGATTAATTCTTTATCTGTGCAGAAGTTTTTAGTTTAATGGCATCCCACTCATGATTTTTGACTCCCTTGTGCTATGAGAGTCTTGTTAAGGAAGGTGGTGCCGACACAATTGTCATGGAGTATTGATCCTATGCTTTCTTTCAGCAAGTGTTTAGTTGCTGGTTTATTTTCCAATTCTTTAATCCATTTTGATTTGATTCTTGTGCAGGGTGAGAGATAAGGATCTAATTTCAGTTGTCTGCATATGGCTATCCAGTTCATCCAGCACCATTTGTTGAACAGGTTGTCTTTCCTCCACACCATATTTTTGCCCCCTTTGTCAAATAGCAGATGATTAAAGATTTGAGGGTTTATCTCGGTATTTTCTAGTCTGTTCCATGGGTATTCATGTCTGTTTTGATTCCAATACCACACTGTTTTTGTTACTATAGCTCTACAGTAAAATTTCAGGTCAGGTATTGTCACACCTCTTGCTTCCTCTTTCTTGCTTAGTAACATTTTGGCTATTCTGGGTCTTCTGTTATTCCAAGTGAATTTTAGAATTGCTTTTTCTATATTTCTGAAGAGTGTCATTGGTATCTTGATGAGTATCGCACTGAATCTATATAGAGATTTTGGCAGAATGGGCATTTTAATTATATTGACTCTGACTAACCAAGAACATGAAATGTTTTTCCATCTACTCAGGTCTTCTGTAATTTCTTTTTTAATGTTTGATAATTTTCATTGTAGAGATCTTTTATATCCTTTTTTAGATTGATGCTCAAGTATTTTATTCTGTTTGAAGATATTGTGAATGGGATGGATTTCCTGATTTCTTCTTCCACAGAATTGTTGCTGGAGTAAGGGAAAGCTATTGATGTATGTGTGTTGTTCTTTTAACTATCCACTTTGCTGAATTCATTCATAAGCTTTAGAAGTCTTCTAATTGAGGTTTCTTTTGGTCTTCTATGTATAGGATCATGTCATCAGCAAATAAAGATAGCTTGAATTCCTCTTATCCCATTTAAATTCCTTTGATTTCTTTCTCTTGTCTGATAGCTCTGGCTAGGGTTTCAAGGATTGTTTTGAATAAGAGTGATGAGAGTGAATATTCTTGTCTTGTTCCTGAATTCAGTGAGAATGCTTTCAGTCTTCCTCCATTAAGCATAATGTTGGCTGTGGGTTTGTCTTAAATGGCTCTTGCAAAATTAAAATATCTTCCTTTGATCCCTATATTCTCCAGAGTTTTAATCATAAATTGGCATTGCATTTTATTGAAGGCCTTTTCTGCATCAATTGAGATGATCATATGTTTTCTTTCTTTAATTCCATTTAAATGATGAATTACACTTATTGATTCATGTATGTTTTATTAAGGATTTTTTTGTTTCTATGTTCATCAGGGAAATTGGTCTGTAGTTTTCTTGATGTGGCTTAGTTGGGTTTTGGTATCAGGGTTATATTTGCTTCATAAAAAGTATTTGGGAGAGTTCCAAGCCTTTCAATTTCATGGAAAAGCTTACAAAGGAGCAGTGTTAATTCTTCTGTAAAGGTCTGATAGAAATCTGCTCAGAATCCATAAGTCTTGGGCTTTTCTTCCCTAGAAGGCCTTTGATTGCTGTTTCAGTTTCGCTACCTGAGATTGATTGGTTTAGAATTTCAGTGTACTCACATGTTAATTTGGGAATGTTGTATGTGGCTAGAGATTTGTCCATTTCTTCCAGATAATCAAACTTGGAAGAGTATATCTTTTCAAAATAAGTTCTGATAATCTGGAGTTTGGTTGAGTCAGTGGTGATATCCCCATTTTCATCTTTGACTTTGTTGATTTGTTTCACTTTATTCTCCATTTTGGTGAGGTTGGCAAGGGGTCTGTCAATCTTATTTATTTTTTCAAAGAATCAACTGTTTGTTTTGTTTATACTTTGTGCTCCATTTTTTCTCAATTTCATTGATTTCAGCTCTGATCTTAGTTATTTCCTGTCTTCTATTAGCTTTGGGATTGGATTATTCCTATTTTTGTAGGGATTGAGTTGAAGCATACGTCTATTTGTGCTCTTTCCTGATATTTTATAGTACTCGGTGCTATAAATTTAACTCTTAAGAATATTTCATACTATCCCAGATATTTCAATATGTTGTTTTGTCATTCTCATTCATTTCCAAGAATTTCTTCATTTCTGTTCTCACTTCCTCTTTTATCCATTCTTCATTTAAGAAGGTATTATTCAATTTCCAAGTATTTGTGTATTTTCTATTGATTTTCTTGCTGCTAGTTGCTAAGATCTTACCATTGTGGTCTGACAGGAACATGGGCTTATATGAACTTTTTTATATTTGTTAAGATTAGCTTTGTGGACCAGGATGTGTTCTATTTTGGAGAATGATCCATGAGCTTTTGGAGAGTTTACCTTTTGGAGAAGGTAAACTCAGCCATTTTGGAATGGAATATTCTTTACATGTTTGTTAAGTCCAATTGATTTAAGGAGTTATTTAGGTTAGAGATTGTTGATTTTTTGCTTTGATGATCTGTGTTTGTTGATAATGGTGTGTTAAATTCCCCCAATACTATTATGTTGCGATCAATAAGAAGTTTAATATCATTGCGTTCTTTTGCCATATATTTGGAAGGGTTGTAATTAGGGGCATAAATGTTAACTATTGTTATGTCTTCTTGATATATTACTCTTTTTACTATCATGTAGTGACCTTCTTTGTCCTTTCTGACTAATTTTTGTTCAAAATTAACATTGTCGGATATAAGGATTGCAACACTGGCTTGTTTTGTTGGGCCCCAAGCCTGTTAGTTTTTTTTTTTTTTTTTTTTTTTTTTTTTTTTTTTTTTTTTTTTTTTTTTTTTTTTGCTCTCTTTCTTTTTTTTTTTTTTTTTTTTTTTTTTTTTTGCCAGCCTTTCACCTTCAATCGTTGTCTATTTTTGTCTGTGAGATGTGTCTCCTGTGAGCAGCATATTGTTGGATTTTGTTTTTTGATCCAGTATTCCAATTTGTGTCTTTTGATTGGAGCATTGAGTCCATTCATGTGCTGTGTTGGATTAGATATGTGATTCTGTGTCCCTGATATTGTGACTATTGCTGTATTTTGTGCCATCTTGGATATCTTTTAGTGAGTTGTTATTATTGACTTTCTCCTTTTTATGGTTTCTGGAAGTTATTTGCTTGTGCCTCTGGATGAAGTATGTCTTTAGTATTTTCTGTAGAGCTGGCCTTGTGTTCATGTACCTTGTTAACTTGTTATCATGGAAGTATTTAATTTCCCCATCACATGAGTTTTGCAGGGTATAGTGTCTTTGGCTAAAAATTGTTTTGTTTCAGTATTTGAAAAATATCATTCCATGCTCCTCTGGCCTTTATTGTTTGACCTAAAAAATCCACTGTAATCCTTATTGGTCTGCTTCTGAATGTGATTTGGTTTTTCATCTTGCTGCTTTTAGATTTCTTTCCTTGGTTTCTCTGTTATTCATTTTATATATGATGTGTCTTGGTGAGTTTTTCATTTGATTAGGTCTCTTGGTGTCCTATAGGTATCGTGAATTTGAATTTCTAGATCAATTCTGATATGGAGGAAATTTTCTTTGGCAATTTCATTCAGAAGATTCTTAATGCCCCTTGTTTGCTGCTCAATGTTTTCTCAGTATCAATTACTCTTATATTACTTATTCTCATCTCATTGAATACTTCTTAGAAGTTCTGATCATGCTCAATAAGCTTCTTTTCTTGTCTGTCCTCCTTGCACCCAACATTGTTCAGCCTGTCTTCATTGTCTGATGTTCATTCTTTGCGAGGTGAGGTTCTATTTTCTACTGTGTTTACTCTGATAATTAGTATCTCCCAATGAGCTTTTTAATTTGGTTGACAGTGTTTTTCAATTCTAAGAGCTCTGCTGCATCTTGTTTCAGAATTTGTAAGCTCTTTAATAGTGTGATTTCTCATCTCCTGAAATTGCTCTGTTATTTCTTAAGTCTTCTTTTAACTCTTTGATTGGATTACTAATCAGATTGTTAATACTTTTCTCTAGGTTTTCATCAAGGACCCCAACCATGGACTCCTTGGGAGGAGAACTGTGGGATTGAGGTGGAGGATTGTTTCCCTTTTTCCTCATTATCAGTTTCAGGGAGTGGGGCTTGAGGTCTATCACTAAATAATTCTCTTGGAGGCTTTGTTAATAGATGTGGAGGTTTTTTTGTTTTGTTTTGTTTTGTTTTGTTTTTTTGTTTTATTTTTGTCTCTTTGCTCTGTTTGTCTAGGGTACAATTTGGATAGTACTGTTCAATGGGTGGCTCCCCAATCTGTGAATTATTGTGGACAATAATTCAGGAGAAAGGCAGTAGGAGTAAATATGTGTAACCAATGCACACAATAGACAGTACCAACTGTAGCTGTTACAGTGTTGATTAGCACCAATGCAAACAAACAGATTAGCATTTTCTTCCATGAGACTCCTCACACTATACTTAGTATGCCAGCAAACACCTGTTTTCAAGTATGGCATTCACTTCAATTTACCAGAACTTTTGTAAGTGAAGAAAAAAAGTAGAGAGCAAAGAGAATGAGATAGGAAGCTAATGTGGAACTTGTGAATTTGGAGCGAGAGCTGCAAGTGAGTGGAAATGATGCAGGCTATTCTGCTAAAATAAGGAAAAGAAATGGAAAGAGATTGGGATGATGACTTTGAGGGAGGATGAGAGAGTGCAGAATACTGTTTAGATCTTGACAGAGAAAAGGATGAAGGAGGTAGTAGAGACTGGGGGTCTCTTCAACATGAAGAGACTTTGTACTAGTTTGCAAGATCATAGGCAGCCACAGATCAAACCACAGCAATACAAACACAGCACAGACAGACCAAACAGAAAACAATTACAAAAAAATCAAAGCACAAACACATAGAAGCACCAGTTCCAAGAAAAAAGAAAGATAGGAAGGGTGTGAATTGTTACTGCTGTGGCCCAAAATATACAGTGAGAGTATATGTTGATATCTGAAATCTAGGTGGAGTCACTTCCCAGTGACTTTGCTGGAGGGACTGTATTTTGGTGATCTCAGCTGAGAGATTCCCAGGAGTCCTCACAATATTCTTCTCTTGAAGAGGGTTTGCAGACTTTCACCATCCCTGCTTCCTGTGAAAATAGTCTTTAGGGGTACCCAGGTTGAATCCCTGGGCATTTTAGTGTCTGCCTGCCCAAACTATTACCCCACTTCATCTGGGTTCCCAGGAGCCACTGGCAGTCTTGTGGATCCTGGAGCAGCTGCAAGGGTCTCTTGCTGATCCAACAGGCATGGCCATCCTGAACTGAGTTCTCCTGGGAGAGCTTGTGTGACCTGAGGTCCCCACTTGCCCCCAGAGATGATGCTTGAGGCAGCCTCAGCCCCAGCAAGTGGGGGAGGTGGTGAGAAAGAGATACCAGCCCAGCCAGACCCATGCCTATGGCGGTCTCAAATGTAACCACAAGTGGTGTGGAAGCCCAGTCCCACTTGGAACACCCAGGGCATATGTGACTACCTCTGTTCCCAGGACTTAGGGCCTGAAAGCAGAGGAAAACACTGGATCCAGGATGCACCTTCTGTTCATAGGTCACTCAGGCTGATGATATTCTCTACAATCTGAGAGGTCCAGGTGGAATCTGTGCTCCAGAGTATCAGGTACTGCAAGCTGACCCTGCCCAGCCTGTTTAGGTGCTGTAGAGCAGAATCCTGAACACAGACTCTGCCTGCTATTCCACATATGACTGGGGTGGAGGAGCAGCCTTTTTTTGAGAGTCACAGAGCTGGTAGGGAGGGTCTGCCAGACCCACAGAGCCCCCAAGGAAGACAGACCACTGGGGACCTGGAGCCACTGTTCAGCCACTGGGGTGGCCTCCAATCTGAGTTTACTGATCTTGAAACAGCTTCCTGGACCACTCACCTGGAGGAGTCAAAATGGCCTTTGCCCTGGCTCTCCATGGCCAGATTCAGGGAGTCTTAAGTTGCGGGCATTAATGCAGTCCCTGGGTTCCTACTGCCACGGAGCCCCCTGCCAAGCCATGGAGGCTGCATGGAGGCTGTGTGAAGGCTGCATGGAGGCTGTGAGCACCCTTGTATTATCAGAAATCACCGCTCCAAACTGACACTCTCTATTTGTGTGCTCTGCTCCCTCCCTCCTGTGCCAATTGGTTTGGTGACAGTACTTGGATTTTCTTGTACACTTAGTTTATCCAAGGCTCTTCACCTCTAAATTTCCTTACTTAATTACTAATGAGTTTAAGCAGAAAATTTGCTGTTCACCCACCTCTCAGAAAGGTACTTCTTCACCATTGGCATCCCACATTCATAGAGAGATTTTTCATTCAGCCTTCCTGCCAGTAGCTGTCTTTACAACCCACCAAGATTCTTAATTCTGATTGAATGCAACAGTGCATAAATGAATAAAAACTGTGAGATCTTCCTTCTTTAGTGTATACTTTTAAATAGATATATTATCTGAAACTATCTTCTTAGAATCCTAATATTGAAATGATACAGTACATTTTTAATTCTGATAGAGAGTCACTGGCTTAGAACCCTCATCCATTTCCAATCTTTTGAGTTTCTGCTTGTTTGCTTTTCCTTCTAAATAAAACCCTCTCTATAGGTGGTCAGCATAACACATTGAAGGTCATGAATGACACTGAACAGTACAGTATGAGCTTCCCCTTTTCCTGCAGCCTTTCACTGTCATCTTGATGAGTTTTACACTCTTTTTATGGAGAAGTGTAGTTTTCCCTATTTCTGCTATCTCAAACTCTCTTATAGCCTTAATTTTGAGGATACATTTTTTCCAGACAAGGTAATCATCAGAAAGAGTAAGAGAATGTAGAACTTTATAAAGAAGGATAGTAAGCAGTTTCTGGTGAAATAATACAAAATTTTGCCACCAGGAAGGCAGTAATTAGAAGACAATATGGAACTGGTGTAGAGAATAATATGGAACAATATGGAACTTGGTATTTCCAAGTCTAAGCAACTCTGCCATGTGCCTGGGTGACCTTGACAAATTGTACAACATCTCTATGTCTCAGTTTTTTTTGTTATTAAATTGGGCCCAAAAGAATGAAATTAAGTGATCTGTATTTGATGCCTGACACACAATAAGCACTCATTAAATATTGACAATTGTTTATGTGACAAGTGTTTATAACACTTCCTTAGATGTCTATAAAGGTGAACATATTATATTTCAGAATAATAAGTCATGGAGAGATATTGCACTTGCAACAGGGTGAAAGTGAAGCTGAGTTACCAGGTTTGTTTTGGGGGGCATTGGCAATCAACTGTTTCATTGCCACCATGAGGATACCCTCACTGACTTCAAGGGTGCTGTTTGGAATAGGCATTTTCATATGAATAACAAAGATGATTGTTAGGGGAGGACTCAGTACCTGTAACCAAAGAAGCATGCACAAAAAAAGCCCAGAAAACAAGAATGATATAGAAGGAGGGTGAGACATTTGGATGGCAGATGAAAGATGAATGCCGTACTTAAACAAGGCTCTCGAGATGATAGTTTGTGATTGAAAAGTCAACACTGACTTTGAGAAACAGGCAAGGCCTCATGGGCAAAATGCTAAATAATATATTAGTAGGAATAGGATTGTGTTGTTGTTAGTGATTCCTTTACTCACTGTTAGCTAAGGCAATATCTTTTTTTCTGTATGAGGATCTCCTGACTTCTGATGTTCCTCTCTTTGCCTTCCATGGTATAGTTTCCATGCTATATACAAAGATGTCATGATTTCTTTAACAAGAAATCATTATTATTGTCCCTCAGAAGTTATTCTTCAGCTTATACAAGAGATATAAATGTGTTTTTGCATTTCTAAGTCATAGTGGTTGGTTCCCTATCCTCAGTTGATATAAAGCTATAGCATTTTGAAAATAGTTTGCCCAGCATTCTTCATTTTCAGCAATGGAATCTAGCCCACTAGACTGTTCTCTCTTGTAAGCAATTTTATTTTAGGTGAGTCCCAAAGTCTTTATAGTCCATTGCCATCATATGCTCTATTTAATGGCAAATGAAGACTGCTGTATGTAAACATTGTTCTGTTCTTCATCTCTGCTATCTTTACTGAGGCTCAGCAGTAAGAGACCATCTTTCTATGTAGGCATGTTTTCTAACAAATTGGCCATCCAATTAAGATTGGAACTGAGTTTTCCAAATTCTGATCTTTCACAAACAGTGTAACTATCAATTTAATATAATCTGTTTTGTTCAGTTCTAGGTGTGTGAGTCATAAAGTTGAACTATTTAGTGATTCTAGGTAGAGAATTTTGACTGCCAGAGTAAAGTTGTAGTTCTATGTATCTATGTACAAAATAAGTAAAGTATAATTCCTTTCATTTCTTTCCTCTTAATATTTAGGATATCTTGTTTACATATATTTGTATTATACATTTTTATTTAGTAAATTTCTTCTGTTTTTAAACAACTTTGTGAACATACTTTTAATATCTCCATAATGTTCTAACATTTGTCTGTACTATTATTTTTCTACATTTTGGACATTTAGGCAATTTAATAATGATACATATACAATAAGAATGAGTACTTTTATGTGTAGGACTTTTTATTTTTTAAAAAATTATTTCTTAAAACAAATAAATAGAATTAGTATTATTTGGTCTAAGGGTACATTTTTAAAAATTCTTTGTATATATGTGAATAAACCCTTTTCAAAAGATAGAGATTTACATCTTTATCTTCAAGATAAAAATTATGTATCTCCTTTCAATTTCAATTATGTATCTCAATTTCAATTATGTATCTCTTTTCAATCCCCTAATTTAAGAATATGTATGTTTGCAAGTATTGTAAATAAATCATATTTCATAGTAGTTTTAGGCATATAGTATATTATGGTTTGACTTTAAATAGGCTTTTCTTTAATTGAGTTTATTTGTATAGGATTAATTTGAAGTGTAATGAAAAGAAGAGTTTTCTGAAAGATCCACCTGTGGGAAAAGAGAATTTGGAAGTTGTTGGGAAAAAAAGGTCTACACACACACACACACCCCTCTTATGTTTAGTAAAATCTGAGACTCCCCAATGCAACTGTCTCAGTAGAATGCTGATCTTTTGGTCCACTCAGTGGATTTTTTACACAAGAGAGATTCCTTGAAGAAGCCTTTATATAACAAAATAATAAGAATAACACTGGTGCTGGAGCAGTGGGGATGTGAGTTTGAACTCCAGCACCAACTACACACTGAATTCTCAGAGCAATGAAAACCAGATGAAAAGCTAGATAAAATTGACTCTCTCTCTCTCTCTCTCTCTCTCTCTCTCTGTCTTAAAAATTTAAAAAGTAGATGTCAGTAATTTCAGCTAAATTTAATTAATGTTGTATGCCAAACACTGTTCAGGTTTTATAAATATTTATCTAATCCTCTCTATTACCTCTGGAGAAAATAGAATTCATATTTATGGATTATTAAACTAAGTTTGGAAAGAGACATACAAGACAGTAAGCATTTTTTAAGTAGCTGAGATAGAAAATTTGACTCCAGAGTATACATTCTTAGTTACTATATTATGATGCTATAATTTCTCCTTTGGTGTCATCGAAAGTGAAATTCATTCATATTAAACCCCAGTCTGTGATATCTAAAACTATTTACTCCAATTCAAGAAAATTTATTAGCAACTGTGTGTAAAACAGTGGATATGCATTTCAGCATAATTATTTACTTTTAGCTAACACTAACACTTATACATACAAGGTATTGTGCTAGAGCAAGGATGTAACAGTAAATATGCATAACCCTATTTGTTGGGGACTACTTGTCCACAGATGATTACAAATCAAAGTGGTAAATGCTTTAGTGTGTGTAGGATTAGAAGAAGCAGCATGGAAGTTGCTCTGGGCTGGCTAAATAAAACTTCACAAAGTGTGTCATTTAAGTAGAGTTGTGCAGGATATATGCTTTCAAAGAATATAACAATGGACATGTATGTGTGAGGGAGTGGACACATTAAAAGCCAAAAGACTCTTGAAAAAAATGTGAAACTTAGGAATCTTTTAGGAATCTATTCCTCATTTAGGTGAGATGAGGTGAAAGATGTAGTCCCAGCCAAGAATGTGAGGGTTTTTTGTCCATGCTAAAAAGTTTGGACTTTATCCTATATAAGTCACAGCTCAAATGTTTACAGGTACCAGACAAATAAAGTCCATGAGTGGCCAGCAGGGAGTGGTTGGGACTAGGGAAACCAGGGAAGCATATGTCACAGCTAGAGAGAACAGCTGCTTCTCAACTCATGTAAGTTGGATCCAGGGATTTTAGGTCCTTCAGTTTTTCATGAAAATTCATAAATGCAGATTTGTATGCAAAATCTAGAAGTTTTTCAAACTTCTAGAGGTAGAATGGCAATGAGCTTTGGGATGGCTTATTCACCTTATGAGGTCGGAGTATTCAGCTGAAAGTGTTTTAATTCAAATTAATTCTTTTAACAAGACTATGAGGTAGATCAGATATTAGCAGTTTTAACAGTGTGGAAGCTGAAGTCCTGAGAGGTCAAAAACCTTTGCCTGAACCCTTTCATCCTATTACTGGCAGAAGCGTAATTGTTTGTTTGTTTCTTTGTTTCTTTTTTTCTTTTTAGTTCAACATATTTTTACATATTGAAGGGATTCATTGCTATACATTCATATATGAATACGTCATGACAATGTAATTTGAACCTGATCCATATCCAAGATCATCCCTGGATGCACTGTAATTCTCCCCCTATTACACATATAAATGTCCATATACATGTATATGAATTTTTGAATTTTCAAGTTTTAATTGCCTGCATGCGTATTATTTGGCTTCTTAGGGGAGTCAAGTGTATCCTACAGAATTGATAAACCCCACTTTTCCCTCTCTCCTCCCACAGCCCCCCCTCCCATAGGTATATTTTTCCCAGATTAGGTGTTACTTTGAATTTGGTGGGTCTAATAAATAAACTGGACTAACTTTCCCTCTATCCTTGGTTTTACTTTAGTTTCCACATATGAGAGAAAATAATTGACCCTTAAGTCTCTGGGTTTGGCTCATTTTGCTCTGCATAATTATTTCCATTTCCATCCATTTACCTACAAAAGCCATGATATCATTCTTTCTAATAGCTGAGTAGTAGAACTCTGCTGAATGAATGTGTGTGTGTGTATATATATATGTATATATATATATATGCACATACATACATACATACCACAATGAAGGACATCTGGGTTGATTCCATAATTTAGCTATTGTAAATTGAGTTGTTATAAACATTGAAGTAGTTGTATCTTTGTAAATATGCTGATTCTTCTAGCTCTTCTGGGAAAATATCCAGGAGTGGAATAGCTGGGTCAAATGATGGCAGAATTGTAATTGTTGAGTCTTCAAGAGTCAATGCTGCTTCCAGATAAGTCCAGGATCCTCTGAAATACTTGTACCTCATCTCCTTATTTAGTTTTTGAGTGTTGTTATGTTATAAGAAAAAATAGCATTTTTAAATAAGAAAAAAACATCATTTGTAAATCATGCCTTCATACTTTAAGACAAAAACTTGAGAAAATCAGTATCTAGAGTATCTAGGAGTCATTAGAAACTAATAGGGTATAATGAATGAACCAAAAGAGTGAAGGTCATATGCCTCTGCATTTACATAGTGCACATCCCTCCAAAGCACCAACCTGCACCCTAGTTTAGTGATCTGTATGAACAAATCAGTCAAGTGGAAGAAAGTTTTGATATGAAAACTGTATTTGGATTTAAGTTTCTATTAGGCAATTGAGATACAAAGCTAGTTCCAAAAGGCTGCAAAGCTAAGATGAAAACCATTATATTACTTCATGAAAACAATCAGAATAAAATACCATGTAGTAGTTGACTTAAACCTGATTGTTGCTCAAAATATTTCTGCCTCCATGAGGCTCTGAGTCACATATGGATTATAAGATTGGGCAAATTTTTTATTTGCTTACTTAGGGGTACATAAACTAAACTGAGAATTATAGTTCCTGATGATTGGAGTGTAACTCAAGAGCTAGGATATAGTATAGTTTAGAACTGCTGTTTGAATTACTACAAACTGAATAGCTTAAAGTGATAGCTACTTATTCACTCTGATTCTGGAGACCAGAAGTCCCAAAGTGTTATCAAGCATACTCTGGAGGCTCTGGGGAACAAATGATCTTTTCTTACTTTTTTATGCACCTGGAGACTGTAGGTGTCTTTGGCTCTAATTTCTGCCTGCCTGGTCACGTTGTTGCCACTTCTATAGGTCTGTCATGTTCTCTTGCCTCTTTCTTAGATGTAGCATTTAAGGCCTACTCTTATAATCCAGGGTAGTCTTATCATCTTAAAATCCTTACTTTAATGCTGTCTATAAAAACTCTTTTTCTGAATAAAGGAGCATTTACAAATTCCAGGGATTAGAACGTGGTATGTTTGGGTGGCCATTATTCAACCTAGTACAGACAGCATAAAGTTTGATTCAAGCTCTAAATTAGACATGTCTTTGGCCACAGGACTCATTTCTAAGGCAGGACTTCACTGTGAGTAGAAGCACAATGTCCAAACCAGAGTTGTAGAGTCATATGTCATGATTATAAATAGGAGGAGACATGGAACAGCGAGGAATTAGGAGGCAGTGTTTCCTACCACACTGAAGCCAGGCATAGACAGCCACCATTGTTCTGGGTGCTCTGGAGAAGCAACAGTGCCATAAAGATACAGGCTGAAAAATATCCGGTAAGGTTGGTTGATGACGCATGATTAAACTTATGAGCCACTTGGATTCAGCTGAGAACACATATGTCTGAGAGGCTCAGACTTCCCTCTTAACCGGGTTCATGGCTCTCAGTTTCAGTTTCTGGGTATTACCATCCCTACCCCTCTGCTCCACAATGTAATTGAAGCCAAAATTACATATACATGACTCAGCATTTTCTTGCTGACTAAAATCTCCTGGAATATCCAAGGGTCACTGGTCCCCAAAGTTATCAGTGATCCTGCTCATGCTGATCAATATTATCTTCCCACAGTGAGTCATGTGGGTTCCTTCCTAAAATAGTTCTCCTTATCGCATTCCCTAGAGTCACATGCATTTGCCTGTGATGAGCAAATTCCCATGAAAACCAAAGAAAAATGTAAAATGAAACACAGAATGCACTGAATTTTAGAACCACTGCCTTAGCGCTTTTAAGTCTCAGAAACATGTCAGTTACCATGATGGTTCTGTCCTTTTGATCTGAGCAATTTTTTTTTTTGTTTGAGTGGTCTGATCAATCAATGAAAAGAAGATGTAGTATGTAGGGCTTATTATCTTTCTGTAGCCAATGGACTGTCACCTGATTGCCTTTTGGGTAGTTTTGGTTCTCTGGATTGGCTTATATAAATGAACACAGGACTACTTTCTCAAGTTAGAGGACCAAGTAATCATCACATTTATCAACTGCTGCTCTGTTTGAAACTGTTCAGATATCTGTGTGTATCACGGTGTCATTTCCTCTGTTATTTCCTGATGCTGAAAATCTTTCCTGGTTATACTTATATCATACTATATCAACAGTGATAGAATCTTAAACATATTTGGCATGCATAACTTTATTAAAGAAGAAATTAAGAAGGCAGATGTGCAGATGCTAATGCTTTGTTACATTCTAGTATCCTTCATATTTCTTTGGATTTACTAAAGAAAAGTTTTACTACATTAAATAAGGAAATGCATTATTGCAGCTGTATTCCAAAGATCCAACTTCCTTAGAATTTTCAGCACTCTACTACCATCAAGGAGACAAAGAGGAAGACATCTATAAAATATTACTTACGTCTAACTATTCCTGACTTTGATTTGTACCAACAGAAGAAGGGACAAAGTGCTAATGGTAATCATGTGGAATATTTGGTATTGCCATTATTTCTTTCTCCTTATGTCTGTGTTGCATCCATGTCAGGAGCACTAGAACCTCAGTGCAGTGGGAAGTGGCTCTGAATACTTTAGAGAGCGCGTAGTGTGGGAGAAAGATGGTAGGCTCTACCATCAGAAACTTTTCCCCTCTATGTATGATATTAATCAAGCCATTTTACCTCCATAAATCTATTGTCTTCTTTATAAAATAGAAAAAATCTGGGTTGCAGTGCAGATAAAATGAGACAGAGCATGCAAATTGCTGCCCTTAGTAGTAGGCAGGTGCCAGGCACCAACTGCTCACACTCAGTCCTGTTCTTTGCTCACATCATGTGGTTAAACTTTCTAACCCTGACATGCCTTGCTATAACTAGATTCAGACTTAAAAAAAAAACTATGCTTAGAATCCACATACTTTTCTTTGGTGATGCTATTTTGTCCAACCAACTGTTTTTCTCTTCACATTCTTTGGTTTCTTTGGTCCCTGAGAGTTGAGAGTGGCTAGTGGTGATCCACGTTTAAGTGAAGATTTCTTGATGAATAAATGAATGTAAATGAGAAAAAAGTTACTTCAATGAATTTTGAAAATGACCAAAAACTATTTTATTAAATAAAGTAGATGGTTTCTGCATCTCAGACTAGACTCCCAGATCCTTACCTAGAATCATCAGGTTATCTGGGGAGAAGAGGACTCTCTATCCAATCAGAAAGATGAGACATTTACAACCTCCTTGCCTGTTTTTAGAATTAAGCTAAACCCATAGTTTTCTAATTAGGCAATTGGAGAATTCCTAATTGGTGTTGCATGGTTCTCAATAGGCGAAGACAGTACATCCCATGCCTCTCTTGGCCACCTCTTAGAGTGATTCCTCTCACAGGGTTTGTGGGTCCCTATGCTGGAGGCAAAAGAATGTTTTTCTGAGCTTTCACCAAAGTTTGTAGTAACTGGTTCTGGGGTAATTTAATTAATGATCCTACTGCCAAGGAGAATTGAATTAAAGATGTAAGGCTGGACTTCTAATATCCTGACTTTAAAGTTCATAAATCACCTTTACATTTTCCTGGGTATTATTGTATTTCCCATTTTATTTAATAGTTGCTGTTTTTCTTATTTCCTGGGCTAATTAATCTGGGGAAAGATTGGAACATCAAATTAAGCCTCAAAAATATAGGTTAAAAAGGACACAATGATATCTGGAGGACCTTTGTTCTTGATCGTATGGAGAACTCTATGACTAGAGCAATCTACTGGCACATAAATGATTAGAAAGCATTACACAGAAAAGAATGTACTTCAACCACACTTTCTATACCCCATGTCTTAGAATTTAGACTTTATGGGTAATAGAAAATTGAGACAGAACGCAATCCTGAAGCCCACGCACGTGGGAGATTGAATAGAGAATTCAAACTAAAGGTTGAACATCCAAAAGTCAGTATTCTCAGTTGGTGAACTAGTTTAAAAAGAAACAGAGAATATTTTTTTAAATCTACATTTTAAAACCTGCCCTGAAAAATGAAGAAGGAAACAATGGATATACTGACTTGTTTTGACTTTGGCTCTTGTAGGAAAGATATAAAGGGAAAATCTCCCATGAGATGGTCTAGCCATAAACTTACTGTTCTGCATATAGGGCAGGAATTAATTCCACTTGGGACCCAAAAATGCTCAAGCAGAAAATTTAATTTAATGTGGTTCTATTTTGGTCCGATTTTCCTGAGCACTTGGAAAAATATGCAAATCATCTCTGGGTAAAACACAACTACAATGCAGACAAATTAAATATTAGACACAGTGGAAGAGACACAGTAGAAGAGAAAATTTATGATCTAGGACAAAGATTTGAATAAATTTAGATAGAATTTGTCCCTGAGAGGCAGAGAAAACATATAAAGGAGATACAGTGACATATAGAATGATCAAGTCTAATATATAACTAAGAAGTGTAATATATATGTAATCGAATTTGCTAGAAAGGCTAAGGAGATTAGAGGCAATATTTGAACATGTTTGGGAATTCCTCAGACCTTTTGGAGCTGGGCATGATGGTACATGCCTGTAATCTCAGCCACTGAAGTTTGAAGCAAGAGGATCCCAAGTTTGAGGCTAGCTTCAGCAACTAGCAAGACCCTGTCTCCAAATGAAAACTGAAAAGGGCTGGGGTGTAGTTTACTGGTAAAGTACCTCTTGTTCTGACCCAGACTAAAAAGGAAGAAAGAGGAAAAAAGGAAAGGGGAAGGGAAGGAAAGGGAAGGAAGGGAAAGAAGCGAAAGGAAAGGAAAGGAAGGACTTTTGAAGGCACATTTTCTCTAATTCAGGAAGTCCTAAAGACTATTAGATTAAATGAATATTTTATAGATTAAAGAAAGGGGAAATTAAGTTCTAGTCTGAGAGTGGTTAAATTGTAAAAAACCAAAGACACAGAAAAATTTTTAAATCATCTAGAGAAATAAATATTTATTGCCTATAAAGCAACAACAGTAAGACTTATGGATTACTTCTTGAGAACAACAGTGAAAATCAGAAGACTGGAATACCATCATCAATGTGCCAACAGAAAATAATAGTCATCTTAGAAATGTATAACCAATACAACTTCTTTCAGAACAAAGGACAAATAAACTAACTTTCAGGAAGGTAACAACTAAGACAATTTGACTAATGATAATATGCACAAGTGACTAAGTACATTCTAAAGAATAGTTTGCAGGAAGAGGGAATACTACTCTTGAAAGAATGTCTAAATTTTTTTTAATAAAGTGAATAAAAACTATGGCAAACATAAAGTAAACTAAATACCATGGATTTTGAAAAATGGTACTACAGTATCTAAGTTTTGAATTAGAAAAAAAAGAACAAAAATGCTGAACTTAATAGCACGTAACTGTGGTTCCCAAACTATATCCTGTGGTGCCCTTGGCACACCAGTGAGCATGCAGGTGAATCAAACAACATTTTCCTTTTCTAGGAAAACATAGAAACATCTGTTGGCCCCAGAACAGCATGCCACCTCAGGGCAGTTCAGTTTCAACACTGAATTGCCTATTCACCTTTCCATCAGGGATCTTCCCTCCAGTCCTTCAATGAAATATCTATCTCAGGTTTTTGGGTAGTATTTGCTATGAAAAAAAGCAAATGCCAAGAGAAAAATCAATATGAAACAGGAAATAATGATGGGAGTTATTTGATTTTATTCTAAGATTTAACAAGCTGTTCAGTGCCTAATGTGGACATATGTTATTAGACATCAATTGTGATTATTTAGAAAAGAAATAAAAATATTGTTTTTTCTTTTAATTTGTGTCTGCTACTTTTTTCAAATGACTACTAGGTTAGAGCTTAAATACATACTGTTTTCATTAAATTGCTTAACAAAAACCCAAAATTACTTAATAAACAAAAATTAAAGGTTTTCCTTTTTGCCTGGGGGTACTGTGTATTAAGACCCTTAGAGCATTGGGAACCAAGGAAATTTAGAAATATCTATCATGTAAGTTGGTAAGGGGATAATTAGATAGGTATTATTCAACATTTTATTTTCTCAAGTATGAAAGTTAAAATTTCTGGAGGAAAAGAGTAGTTAACAAATGAAGTTTCTGTCTTCCAACCTAGTAAATATGGGAAAACAATCTCACCCAATATCAAGCAAAGCAAAATTGTAATTTATTTATTTTTATGTAGTGAGACTAAAAACAGGCACCAAAGAAGCCAAAATGAATTAAAACATATCAATAATCCCAATTCAGACAAAAACAGTAAATTCTCCAGTTAAAAGCTAAAGATATGGGCTGGAGCGGTGGCTCAGGGGTTATAGTGTTTGCTTGGAATGAGTGAGTACTCGAGGTCAAACCCCAGCACTACATAAACAACTAAGTGTCAGAAAAACAAAAAAACAGATGAACAAATAAATAGAAATTGGTTCTTTCTCCCTAAATTTTTAAATTCATCAGATAGAGTTATTTTCAAGTTGATAAATTGAACAATTTTAAGAAAATAAATTTGACAACTTAGTGGAATAGTAAAAATTCCTATAAAATTAGGTTATTGAAATTTACTCTGCATGAAAGAGAAAAATCAGAATTGTCCTATCCATTAAAAGAATAATTAATAATAATTAAAAGTTCCACAAGGTAATTGCCAGTTCTAGGTAGTTTAAAAAATAATTTTCCATGAGCTATTGAAGTACCAAATAATTCCAACCTTTCACAAAACCTTTCAGAAAATAGAAAAAGAGGAGTTATCTAACTAACTCACTTCATGAAATAGTGACTCTTGATACAAAAACCAAACAAGGTCACTCCAAGAAAAGAAAATAGTAGGTCAATATCATTCATAAAAATATATGCAAGAAAATTTTAAAACACTAGGAAATATATTTAAAAATAGTTTGTTCTTGAAATGTAAGTTGGATAAACATTAGAAAATGTGTTATATTTTATGTTAACATATGAGTGAAGAAAATATATGATTATCTCAATGGCTGGATAAAAATATTTTTAAATGTATTCATCTGTATTAAAAGTTCTTCTCAAGCTAAAAATGGATTACTTAACTTAATAAGTGTGTATACAATAATTTGGCACACACATACTCAATGATAATATGTTACATTTTTTTTTTTAATTAGGAAGATAAAAATGCTTTCCACTAATACTGTTCATCAGTACATTGGAATTGCAAAGGCTACACTGGAACTTCTTAACTAAGTTCTTTCAAATGAGTATAGTTGGAAAGTTGGAAAGTCTAAAACAATTTCATGTCTAGAAAACTCCAAAGATTTATTAAAAGCTTAAAACTCCAGAGATTTACTAAAAAAAAAAAAAAAAAAAAAAAAAAAGACTTTCCCTCAACCCTATAAAACAATGAGACCAAAAGGAGCCACCTGCTACTTACCTGGTTATTTCAAATTTTTTTTATTTTTTAATTTTTTAAAGAGAGAGGGACAATGAGAGAGAGAGGGGCGGAATTTTTATTTAGTTTTTCATGTGGCTTTTGTTGCTCCAAGACTTCGTTGTGTATGTGTTGCTGAGGTTTGAACTCATATACTTGCACATGCCAGACAAGCACCATAACCGCCGAGCCACCAGTCCAGCCCCTCAACTTATTTTTTTAAATGTAAACTAATTAAGTATCTATTAGACAGTACTAGTTAATGGCCATGGCTCTGGGAAGGTAGTATAGGACAAAATGGATATTATTACGTAACTGATGAATAGGTACATTTAGCTGAATATCTCCCGTGCTGGACTGTGAACTTTTTGAGGACCCTTTACAATGGCTGGCACATTAGTATGTATCTAATGCTGATTATTAATTATTAGACATTACTGTTAATCATTGAATATAGGTTTGTTGCATGAATGTATGAATGTGCCCCAAAGCCACACAGTTGCTACTTGGTGGAGACACAGTTTGAACCCATTTGATTGAGAGTGCTACCCTCTTGCAGGGCCTATATTCAGCACTGTATGTCATCTCACTTAATCCTCAAGTCTTTACTATTATCCTTTTTTTTTTTTTTTTTACTGGTGAGGATTCTGAGCCTCAGAGTACTTAAAGTGTCTGTTCCCTTCAAAACCCAAGCTACTCTGGGCAGGAATCTTTCTCTTTTCACAGCCCTTGTGTGCATGGTGCCAGAATATCCTTGGCCACTTCCAAGGGAGCAGTTGCATTTATTAACTAATTGGGCCTCCTGGTGCCAAGCAATCCGTTTGGCTGATTTTCTTTCCACACTGAATTGACTAATTTGTTTTACAGCAGTGACCACATCAGCTAGTCATTTTCATGGTAAATCAAATCATCCTTATCCATTTCTTCCTTTGACTAAGTCTCTAAACTGCCAGAAATCTGATTAAGCACTGAGGGTCAAACACATCTAAACTATTACAGAAGGTCAGCTACTTATTAATTATGGAATCTTGGGTAAGCCCTTACCCTCTTTAAGCTTCCTTCATCTCATCAGTAGAAGTGGAGTTGATACTAATTTCTGCCTAGTATGCTTAATGAGGCAATTAAATCAAGTAATTGTAAGTAGCTCCTAATATAATAATGCCTGTTTCTCTCAGGAGCTTTTTTTGTGCAATAGCTGCTGTTGTAGTTTTTGTTATTGTTAGTATTAACCTTAATATTTAATTTCAATACTGTATTTGTTCTATGCCTTTATTGATGTAGGTCATTGAACTTCCTTCCCATATAGGCAGTGAATTACTTGGTCCTTATTGGTTATTGATCCTTAATTATGGAGTTAAAATTGTGTCATAAAAATTGGATTAAGTCTCTTATTCCCTACTCTGTCTTCTAATTGCAGGCACTTTAAATGTACGTTCATTCATCTTTTTACTCCCACCCCCTTCATTGTGCCTAGCATATCAGTATTCTATGGAGTTTATTGAATTGAATGAATAGGTCAAATGACTACTCATAGTGAATGGATTGGTCCATTCTCTTTGTGCATTTTTGCTAATGCCATTGATAGAATTACCTTAGTTCTGATATTTGTAAAGTCAATAGTATCTTAAACTGGATCTCTTGCTTTCAGTAAGGATTTTCACTATCCTATAGAAGGGATCAGATCTTATTTTCTGTACTTT
The DNA here is from genome assembly GCA_004027875.1 of Aplodontia rufa. Taxonomy (NCBI): domain Eukaryota; kingdom Metazoa; phylum Chordata; class Mammalia; order Rodentia; family Aplodontiidae; genus Aplodontia; species Aplodontia rufa. Next base: position 5,566 of record PVKS010021859.1, on the reverse strand, counting down.
TTTTGTCTTGCTAGTGCTATATTACAGACTTTTTCTTTTGCTGTTTCTGCCATAGACTTTATAAAAAGACTTCCTTACTTTCATTTAAATTTTTATTTCCCACATCACTTTAAGGTATACATTTTACTTCCTCCCCATCATTAATACATTACCATTTGATCTATCATTAGGCTGTCAATCTGTAAAACCCTTGAGGAAGAAAAAGAGTCCTTATTTTAAATAGGCCTGATACTTTGCTAAAGAGGTTAGTGCACTATCTACAATTCTATTCTTGTCAAGAATAGGCTTTTGAAATTTTGAAGAGAATAAATGAAATTTAGAAGAGCTACTAAACCATGAAAGATTTAGGAAGAATAAAAGTAAAAGGGAAGGAGAAAACTGTAAATCCAAAGACATTGATTGACTAATAAACAAAATGCACTATAGAGTTCTAGGGAAGGTCTTCGCCTTATTCTGAAGTAACTTAGTATGCAACAAGAAATGTCCTGAATGGTCAAGCTGAGACTAAAGACATGAAATTCCTAAGAAAAAATTTTTGTTTGAAAGTTCCTAAAGATCAGGTCCCTAGTCCACTAGTAATGGTTTGAATATGAAATGTTTTACTTTGAATTTTGAGTCAGGTGGCAGATTGGCACATTCACCAAGTGATAATGGGAAAGGGGAAACTTTACTGATCATTCTAAAGAAATGTTTTGCAGGTGGTTAGGATCAGGTAGTTTCTCCATTTCCACTGAAGTTTAAATGAGACAACATGCATGAAATAAAACAGGAGAGAATTTTGCTGGGGTTCAAACAGACTTCATAGGTTCTAATATCCTCTAAAATGTTATTGATCAGAGCAGGATTTACCTCACAAATGAGACTGCAGTTTTCCAAGATTCTCTCTTAGGCAGGAACAGCACAGCTTTCCAGAGACAGCACTGCCACAGCCCCAGTTGTTCTCTGGGATAATGTGACCTGATTCACAAAGAAAACCTATGGAATCCTATCAATCTCAGACTTTACATAAAAAGGTGGGTGGCAACCCAGCAGGGAATGTCAGTTCTTTCTGCAGATGGGAGCTGGGAGCTCAGAGAAGACCATTTGCTTTCTAGCTACACCAGTGCTACAGCAAATTATAAACAGAAGTCAACTGCTTTTGCCAAACGTATGACTTTATACTTTCACTTAAATTGGAATGGTTTTGATGCAAAAGAATTTCTTCGGATAAAATTTTATATAAAAAATGATATATACAGATAGCAATCAGGGTAGTGGAGAAGGAAGTATAGTCCCTTGCACTGTTTCAATGAAAATTTTCAATCAACTACAGCTAGCTTTTGCTTCACAAAACTTTGACATATGTCCCTTGACCTTTACCAACTACCCTTTCACATTTGACACTTAACATTTGCTACATGATTAAAATTCAGCGTTAATTAATTTCAACACTATCAGTTAAGTTATATTTAGCTAAGAACACTCACTTTTGTCTTTTGTGAGTAGCACAGCAGTGTTATTACAAAGAGGTAGTCAGGAGGGCAACAGAGATACGAGAAGAGAAGAATGATTCAGTGTGCAGATAATTGTTTCGAGTGAAATTTAGCTTGGTATTTTTGTTCCTGTCCTCGGTAGAACTGAGATTTAGCACCTCTTGCTGGCATTTAGCCCCCACCCCTATGTAGAAGGAGGCTGTGATGGTGGATGCTGAGAATAGAACAGTTCTAACACTGGCAAGAATTTTCTCTGGCCAGCTCTTAGGTACAAACCTGGTGATCCCAAACATGAGGCAAGGCATTGCTGTAAAGGATCTACATAGTGTGTGGCATCATATTCAATGAGGGGGAGTGACATTGTTGTTTAAAATGCATGTGTTCAAAAATGGTGACCATTCCCCAAAAAAATAGTGGAAAGCAGAATATTGAGCCATAGTACGGTTGTAGTTCTATGCTTAAAAGTCATCCATGAAGTTGTTTTATTGATGACTTAATCCATAGAATAAAAACATGCTCGTTGAAAATGGATAAAACCCTAGAAATTTGATCTCTTTCACTGAGTTTTCAAGTAGAAAAAATAATAAAATAGTAAACGCTTCTCTCTTCCATGTTCTTTTGCTCTGTGAAGAGAATGTGGAAAAAGATTATGATAAAACTATAGATAGGCAATTTTTGCTTTTACCTGAATCTCAAAATGCTTCAGAACCACTTGAACTATTATTCATTAGAATGTTAGCATGAAATCCTGGTCATAAATTTATTGTGCCACTGAAGTACTCTGTCCTTTAGCTGCACACATAGGACAGAAAGAGAGGAGCTTTCCATTTGGTTGATAGTAAGAGTAAAATACAATTTATATGCAAGTTGCTGATATGTGACTTACTGAAGATCTATTTTCAGATGTTAGGTTCTTTGAAATAATATATGCACCTGTCACCCCAGTTGTTTATACAAAACATTTGTAGCATTCTCATTTGTATATGATAGAACATTTTGCTTCTAGTAATTTAATTGTTTTCCTCCAGAATCTGGTCCCTTTTCTCCTCTACCTGTGGTTGGAGGGCACTTGACGTTTGGCAGACATTTTCCAGTTTCAATGTCAGGTGACTTGGTATCAAGTTACATTTCACTAGTTAGGCACTGGTAGCACATCCCTGGAGGAGCAACTGACCCTCGGTGTACCTTTGTTATTCATAGAAAACTAAATATCTATCTTGGTTACACCACAAGAGAACCTAAACAGCACTGTAGAATGGCATCCCTGGCTTTTTCTTGGTTGTTTTTGTTTCCCACTCCAGGATCATAATCCACTCTTATGATTAAACTCTTACTACCACTGAAAAAACTCCTGGTTTAACTTTCGTGTTCAGACCTCCAACTTGGGCCTCCTCTGGTTTCCATGTCACATGGCTCTGTTCTTATGCTGCTAAGGCAGCCCTATATTCTTCCACCTCCAACAGTCATTGGGTCTTCTGGATACTGATACACCTTTTAAACTGGGCTGACTCCACCCATAGGCTGCTAGGAGTTCACTGCCACCCTCATGGACTCCTTTGGTCCAGGTCTTATGTCTCCCAATTCCCCCAATCCTGCCATGATCCCATGACCTTGGCCAAGTCCTGCCATGAATTGATGTAGGAAGAGATTGAGCTTCAATATTGAAGAAGTATAATAAAATATTATTTTCAAATGAAAATTTTAAACATCTTTTATGCTTTATAATATTTTCTTCAATGTATACTGAATAGGTGGCATCCATACACCTTGAGATTGAAGGTAGTTTTATTTTATAAATTATTTTTCTCTTGCTTTTCCATTTTAAGGTGCTGCACAATGGCCTCATTATGGAAATGAAGCATCCAACTGTGGGGAAGATTTCAGTCCCAGGTTTGTAAATGTTTGTTATTTTTTGTGTCACCATCCTTTGTTGATTGTCCTACATACTCTCTACTGCAGGTGACTAGTGATTCCCTGAACAACTTATCAAGACATTTTCCAAACTTATCATTTTGGATAAAATGGGAACCCAAGACTACACCTTGAGAAAGTGTACTGAGACCACTCTATGGAATGTCCAATTGCCTCAGTGACACACACACATACATGCAAAAGTTTAAATTTCCTTTCTCTTTTTTGTGTAGGTATGTACACACAAAAGCATATTATGTAATTATCAACTGATAGATAATAATAAATTTTGCAAATATTAAGAAATATAGTGCCTATTGGGGCCTGTTTGAGTCCCACCAGAAGGCACCTAGGACAACACTGGTAGGACCCACTTCCAGAGCAACCCTTCTCAGAACCAACCAGAGAAGGTTTTCCCCTGCAGCAGCCCAGCCTACCTACACACTGTGTTTCTGTTGAGCCCTGTTTGAGTCCCATCAGAAGGTAGGTCTACATTTTGGTAGGTTCAGATTTGTAACCTTAAGCCTGGAACCAAAAGATAGAGCAACATGAGGACCTAGGCAGAAACAGCATCTGGAAGAAGGTGATCATCAAAAATTGGTGGCTTTTCTGACCCTTTGACTTGCAAGGAAAAACCATTTAGAGAACTGCCTACCTTCCCCTCAGGAAATCTCAATTCAGAGATCCACATGAAGCTCTTCTAAATGAAGAATCAAATAAGGAAAGGTTCACCTCAAACCCAAAACTCCCCACAAAAGGATGCCACAGATAGGGGTTGAGATGAAAACCTTGAAAGTATTATCAATGATCTGATTACTAAAAGGAACAATGAGCTAAAACAAGATGTAATGAAGGGACTAAGTGAGAAAACTCAAGAGATGAAAAACTCTATTATCAAAGAAACAGACATACTCAAAAATGAAGTAAGATAGCTAAAATCTGCAGTCAATGACAGAGGAATTATGGAAGAATTTAATAATAGAATAACTTCTATAGAAAACAGAGCCTCAGCTCTTGAAGAAAGAACTTCTGAAAATGAGGACATCTGAATAATCTTAAGCACATAGATGACAAAAAAGAAAAACAACTCACAGAAGATAAACAGAATATTAAAAATGTCTGGGATGAAATGAGAAGAAACAATGTAAGGGTAATTGGGTGGGATACAGGAAGAAATTGAAACACAAATGAATGGGATATAGAGCATTCTCAAGAAAAGAATATTTTGCCCATGTAAAAATAAGAGTCATATCTGCTCATCCAGGAAGCTTGTAGGACACCTAATAGGCCTAATCAAATGAGAAGCTCACCAAGACACATCATATTCAAAATGTACAACAGGGAAATCAAGGAAAGAATATCGACAGCAGCAAGGGAGAAATGCCAAATCACATTTAGAAGCAAACCAATAGGAATCACATCTGACTTTTTAGTTCACACTCTGGAAGCAGGAAGATCATGGAAGGAGATCTTTCAATGCCTGAATGAACACAACAAGAAGCCAAGAATACTATACCCACCAAAACTCAGCTTCAAATTTGAGGGGGAAATAAGAACTTTTCATGATAAGAACAAACTTGCAGCATTTGTGAACAGAAAGCCAGCATTACAAAGAATTGTCAAAGATAAACTCCAGATAGAAGAACAAGCTAATATTCCTCAAAACTCACAAACAGAGGAAATTCAATAAAGGTCCATGCTATCAATAGACAACTAAGACAGCACAGAATTTACTAATAAAACACAGTGAATATGAACCACAACCACATAACAATTCTAACAGTGAATGTGAATGATCTCAATGCACCAATCAAAAGACACATACTAATAATAAAAATGGCCATTCTACCAAAAGCTTTATATAGATTTAATGCTATCCCTATAAAGATACCTATGTCGTTCTTTAAAGACATAGAAAAAGCAATTCTCAAATTCATTTGGAACAACAATAAACCAAGAATTGCCAAAGCACTACTAAGCAAGAAAGATGAAACAGGCGGTTCTGCCATTCCAGATCTAAAACTATACTATAGGGCCATAGTAACAAAGACAGCATGTACTGGTATCAAGACAGGGAAGAAGACCAATGGAATAGAATAGAAGACCCTGAAACAAATCCTCAAATCTTTAAACATCTGATTTTTGACAAAGGGGGACAAAATATTACATGGAGAAGTGACAGC
>PVKS010021858.1:18750-34710 GCA_004027875.1 Aplodontia rufa | reverse complement strand
AACAAATCCTGAGACAAGCTAGCCATCTGGCTTTTCCATATTCACTGAGATACCTGGAGATTAGCACCCATGTCACAACTGAATGCATGGCAGCCACTGTGAATAAATTAAGCTGAGGGAGTCAGATCTGACTGCATGACCATCTCCCAGAGGGTAACCTCAGCTGAATGAGAGAAGGAGCCAGAGTGGCCCAGAGGACATCTAAACCGGAGAGATTTGGAGTGGGGGAGTGAAGTCACCCTGCTCTTTCCTCCCTCAAGTCACAGTCTCCTATATCCATATCTCCGCACCCTGGGCAAAATCACAGAAAAATCAGTCAGACTTTGATTTTGACCAGAAGAGGGAGCTCCAAGACTATATTTGCATCAGTAACCAGCCTGTTATCTGATGTTGGCATTTATTTTATTTATCTTTTATTTTATATATTTCTAAATTTTTTTATTTTTTATCTTTGTGTGTGTGTGTGTGTGTGTGTGTGTGTGTGTGTGTGTGTAAGTTGTAGTTGATGTGGACACTTTTCTCATAATTCTCTTCCCCTTTCACCCTTTTCCTTCCTTCCCTTCCCGATACCTGCCACACCATCCAAGGTCTAGTCTCCCAGCTAGCACACAATATTTTCATGCTGCATAGCCCCATAGTGGTTCACTTCTCTATCACTACTATCCTGAATTTTTCTAGCAACAGCCAAAATATGTTCCTTTTTATTTCACCCTCTTTTTAAAAATTAGATTATCCTACAGCATCTCTCTCTCTCTCACTCTCTCTCTGCTTTTGCTACATTATTGCACATTCCGCTCTTCCTTCCTATCTCAACTCTTTTGCTTTCAGGTGTCTAACACCAATTAACTCCAATTGTTGATAACTGCTAATCCCAACATTCTTTCCATCGGTAAAGAATAACAGAAAAGCTCCAGAAGGAACACAATAACCATGGTTCAAAGCTGTTTACTGTATGTTTGTACTGAATATATTATTTTCCTTAACCATGGAGGTACTGCAAAATCTGATATAAATGCCAAACTTGAAAATGATTGTTTGCTTTTATTTATTTATTTATTTATTTTTAAGCAATTTTTATTTAGTTTTTCACGTGGCTTTCATTGCTCAGACTCCATTGTGTACGTGGTGCTGGGGTTCGAACTCGCGTACTTGTTCATGCTGGGCAACCGCCATAACCGCCAAGTCACCACTCCAACCTCAGGTTGTTTGCTTTTAAACCAGTTACAGACTGATGATTAATAATTTTCAAACTGAAGAGAGATCATAATCGTTCTACTTATCTTATACATTCTAATTAACATTGTAACATGTAAAAGGAACAATGTAACAAGTTTAGTGCTTTCTGTTGTATGCAATGGCTATATAACATTGACTCTTTTTCCATATCTAGTGAGGTATTGAAAATTATAAAACTTAATAATAAGTCACAGATTGGAGAGCCAGCTGTTGAATTGTACTATCCAAATTATACCCCAGGCCAAATAAGGGAAGAGATGAAAACCCCACAACCCCTCAACAAAGTTCCACAGTGAAATAAAGATATCAGAACCCACACCCTGACAATGAAAATGAGAAAAAATGTAAACAATTCTCTTCCTCAAATCCACAATTTCCCAGCCATGGTATCTTTGGATACAGACCTGGATGAAAGCTTAGAAAAAAAGTAAAAACAATATGATTATGAAAATGATCAAAGAATTAAAAGAAGATTTAAAGAAGGAAATAAGAGCAAATACAGGAGCTGAAATACTATTTTTTAAGAGAGAGGGGCAGTGAGAGAAGACTCAGATCTTCTGGAATTGCTTCTCTTAATGTTTGATAGTTTTCATTGTGGAGGTCCTTTATATCCTATGTTAGATTGATGCCCAAATATTTTATTCTTTTTCAGAAATTGTGAATGGGACAGTTTTCCTGATTTCTTCCTCAGTGGAATTGTTGCTGGAGCTAATGATTTATGAGTGTTGATCTTATAACCAGCCACTTTGTTGAAATCATTTTTAAGCTCTAGAAGTCTTCAGATCAAGCTTATTGGGTCTGTTAGGTATAGGATCATGTATAGGATCAAATAGAGACATCATGACTTTCTATTAGAATTCCTTTGATTTCCTTCTCTTGTCTGATAGCTCTGGCTAGGGTTTCAAGACCTATATTTAATAATAGTGGTGAAAGTGGATATCCTTGTCTTGTTCCTAAATTTAGTGGAAACGCTTTCTGTCTTTCTCCATTAAGCATAATCTTGGCTATGGGTCAGTCATAAATGGCTCTTACAAAATAAAAGTATCTTCCTTTGATCCCTATCTTCCCCAGAGTTTTGAGCATAAATGGTGCTGAATTTTATCAAAGGCCTTTCTGAATCAATTGAGATTACATGGTTTTTATTTTTAATTCTGTTTAAATGGTGAATTATATTTATTGATTTGGATATGTTGAACCAGCCCTGCTTTTCTGGGATGAATCCCACTTGATCATGATGTGTTATTTTTTTGATGAATTTTTGGATCTGGATAGCTAGACTTTTATTAAGGATTTTTGTGTCTATGTTCATGTGGGAAATTGGTCTCTAGTTTTCTTGATGTGTCTTTGTTGGGTTTTGCTATCAGGGTTATCTTTGCTTCATAAAAATTGTTTGGGAGAGTTCCAACCCTTTCAGTTTTATGGAAAAGCTTTTAGAGGATTGGTGTGAATTCTTCTGTAAAGGTCTGGTCGAATTCTGCCATGAATCCATCAAGTTCTGGGCTTTTCTTTGTTAGAAGACCTTTGATTGCTATTTCAATTTCACTAATTGATATTGGTTGGTTTAGAATTTCAATGTCCTCCCGTGTTAATTTGGGAATGTCATATGTGGCAAGATATTTGTCCATTTCTTCCAGATTTTCAAACTTGGCAGAATATAAATTTTCAAAGTAAGTTCTGATAATCTTCTGGATTTTGGTTGAGCCCATGGTGATATCTCTGTTTTCATCTTTGATTTTGTTGATTTGCTTCACTTCATTCTTTCTTTTGGTGAGGTTGGCAAGGGGTCTGTCAATTTTATTTATTTTTTCAAAGAACCAACTTTTTGTTTTGTTGATAATTTGGTTTTTTTTATTCTCAATTTCATTGATTTCAGCTCTGATATTAGTTATTTCCTGTCTTTTATTAGGTTTGGGATTGAATTGTTTCTCTTTTTCTAGGGATTTTAGTTGGAGCAAAAGTCTATTTATTGGACCCTTTCCTGATTTTTGATGAAGGCACTCAGTGCTATAAATTTACCTTTTAAGAAACCTTTCATACTATCCCAGAGATTTTGATACATTGTTTCATCATTTTCATTCATTTCCAAGAATTTCTTGATTTTGGTTCTCATGACCTCTTTTATCCATTCTTCATTTAAGATGGTATTATTCAATTTCCAAATATTTGAGTAGCTTCTTTTGTTTTTCTTGCTGTTAATTTCTAAGATCATACCATTGTGGTCTGACAGGATACATGGGACTATATCAGCTTTTTTATATTTGTTAAGGTTAGCTTTTTGGACTAGGATGTGATCTATTTTGGAAATGGATCCGTGAGCAGCTGAGAAGAAGTCAAACTCAGCCAATTTGGGATGTAAGTGTCTATTAAGTCCAGTTGATTTATAGAGTTATTTAGGTTAGAGCTTCCCTGTTGATTTTTTGCTTTGATGATCTATTATTGATAATGGTGTAATAAAGTCCCCCAGTATTATTGTGTTGAGACTGATGAGGGGTTTAATATCCTTGAGTACTTTTTCCATATATTTGGGAGGGTTGTAATTGGAGGCATAAATGTTAACTATCATTATGTCTTCTTGATGAATTGTTCCTTTTACTATGATATAGTGACTTTCTTTGTCCTTTATGACTAGTTTTTGGTCAAAATTAACTTTATCAGATGTAAGAATCAAAATGCCAGCTTGCTTTTTTGGGCCACAAGCCTGGTAGACATTTTACCAAACTTTCACCCTTAGTCTGTGTCTACTTTTGACTGTGAGATGTGTTTCCTGTAGGCAGCATATTGTTGGATTTTGTTTTTTGATCCAGTAAGCCATTCTGTGTCTTTTTGACTAGGACATTGAGTCCATTCACATTCAGAGTTAGAATAGATATGGGAATCTGGGTCCCTGACATTGTGACAATTGCTGTGTATTGCACCATCTTTAATATGTTTTAGTGTGTTTTGTGATTATAGATTTTCTTCTGTTTATGGATTTTGGAAATTGTTTGCATGTTCCTCTGAATGATGTATGTCCTTGAGAATTTTCTGTAGTGCAGGCTTTGTGTTTATGGATCTTGCTAGCTTGAATTTATCATTGAAGTGTTTAATTTCCTCATCACATTTAAAGCTGAGTTTTGCAGGATATATTATCTTTGGCTGAAAATTTTTTTCTTTCAAAGTTTGAAAAATATTGTTCTTTGCTCTTCTGGCCTTTATTGTCTGATCTGATAAATCTATAGTGATCCTAATTCGTCAGCCTCTGAATGTGATTTGGTGTTTTTCACTTGATGCTTTAAGTATTCTTTCCTTGATTTCTCTGTTATTCATTTTATAGATGATGTGTCTTGGTGAATTTATCTTTGGTTGGGTCTATTTGGTGTCCTATAGGCATCTTGAATTTGATTTTCTGAATCAATTCTGACATGTGGAGAATTTTCCTTGGCGATTTCACTTAGAAGGTTCTTAATGCCCCTTGTTTGTTGTTCAACGTTTTCTTCAATACCAATTACTCTCATGCTATTTCTTCTCATCTCATCAAATACTACTTGGGTGTTCTGATCATGCACAATAAGTTTATTTTCTTGTCTGTCCTCCTTGAACTCAACACTGCTCAGCCTGTCTTCATTATCTGATGTTCATTCATCAAGAGCTGAGGTTATATTTTCTACTGAGTTTACTCTGGCATTAGTACCTTCCAATGAGCTTTTGATTTGGTATTTTTTTCAATTCTAAGAGCTCTGCTACATCTCTTTTCAGAATGTCTAGCTCTTTATGTGATGTCTCATCTGCTGAAATTGCTCTCTTATCTCTTTCCTTAAATCTTCTTTTAATTCTTTGAATGAATTACTAATCATATTGTTGATACATTTTTCTAGGTTTTCATCTAGGACCCCAATCATGGACACCTTGGATGAGGGGGTGTGGGGTACAAGTGGAGGACCACTTCCCTTTTTCCTCATTTTCAGTTGTGGGGAGTATGGCTTGAGGACCAATACTCAATAATTCTTTGGGGGACTTTGTTGGTGGTATTGGAGCTTTTTATCTCTTTGCTTAGTTGGCCTGGGGTACAATTTGGGTAATACAGTTCAATGGCTGGCACCCCAATCTGTGAAACATTATGGACCTTTTGGTTTTCCAATACCTCAGGGGATAGGGGTTAGAAGTCAATAAGTGCAGCCACTGCATACACCAGGCAATGTCAATTACAGCTGCACAGTCTTGATTAGCACCTATAGGAGCAATCAGATTAGTAGTTTTCTTCCTTGATAGCGTTCACACTATACTTGTTTAGCAAGCAAATACCCATTTTCAAGTATAGTGTTCACTTCAGTTTACAAGGACCTCTGTAGGTGAGGGAAGGGGAGTCTATAGGGCAAAGGAATGAGGGGGGAAGATAATGTGGAACTTGTGAATTAGAATATAGAGCTACAAAGTAGTAGAGATGATGTGGGCTATTCTGCTAAAAATAAGGAAAAGATAGAAATGGGGTAAGATTGGGGTAATTACTTTGAGGGAGGATGAGAGAGATGAAAATACAGTTTAGGAATTGACAGAGTAAAGGGAAGAAGGGAGTAGTAGAGACTGGGGGTCTTTTCAGCCCAAAGAGATTGAGGATTAGTTTGCAATAGTGCAGACCTCCACAGGTCAAACCCCAGCAATATATACAGCAGCCAAATACTATAAATCACAGGGACAGAAAAAATAAATCAACTACACACACAAACAAACACATAAAAAATACATTACACTAAGGAACAGCAATTCCAAGAATAACAATACAATAAAAAAAGAAAAAGAGTTGGGAAGGTTCTGAATTATTACCGCTGAGGTCAAAATGTACTGTGGAGAAATGTGTTCATAGCTGATTTCTAGGTGGAGTCACTTCCCAGTTGAGTTTGTTGGAGGGAATGAATTTTGGTGATTTCAGCTGATAGTGAGTTTCCCAGGAGACCTCCCAGTAATTTTCTCCTGTAAAGGGATTGCAAACATTCACCTTCCCTGCTTCCTGTGAGAGCACACTTCAAGGCCACCCGAATTGCATTCTTGGGCAGTTTAGTGTCTGCCTGCCTGAACTCTTGTCCCACTTCAGCCCGAAACCCAGGAGCCACTGGGAGTCTTATGGATCCTGATGCAGCTGTAAGAGACTCTTACTGTTCCAAGGAGAATGGCTGGCCTAAACTGAGCACACACAGGACTGTCTTCATCCCACTCTTGGGTGTCTTGAGGAACCCACTTGCCCCAAGAGATGATATTTGGAGCAGTCACACCTCCAGTAAGAGGAGGCAGGCATGAAGGAGACACAGCCCAGCTAGACCTGTGTCTGTGGAGGTCTCAAATGCAACCACTAGGGGGCGTGGAACCTCAGTCCCGCTTGGACGGCCAAGGACCTATGGGACCACTTCTGTTTACAGAATTCAGAGTCTGAATGTAGAGGAAAGCACTGGATCTAGGCTGCCCCTTCGGTTCATAGGTCCTTAAGTCTGACACGAGCCTCTGCCCTGCCTGAGAGTTTCAGGTAGGATCTGTTGGACCTGAAGACCTAATACCCCCAGGGTATTTAGATCCTGTTGAGAAAATCCTATCCCTGACTCACCCACAAATAGGGCACAATTTGGGAGCATAATGTTGTGGGTGGGAAGCCTCTAAATGTGAGTCACCAGACCAGTAGGGAGGGTCCACCAGGCCCACACAGCCCCCAAGGCAGACAGTAAAAGCACTGGGGGCCTGGAGCCACTCCTCCAGACTGCACTTCCTATTCCTGTCTGTATGTGGTGATTTGGGGTTCACTGTTCATGAAATGATTTCCTGTACTGCCTTCTGGGGGGTTTCAAAATGGCAGAGCTGTCCCTCTTCTTTGCATGAGCAAATTCATGGGATTCTAATTTGTGTGTATTAAAGCCTTCCCTTGGTTCCTGCTGTTGCTGCAGGAGTCCCACACCCAGGATCTGCTGAGTACTCACCACTGTATCTGAGTTTAATTAAGAATGTGAAGCTTCCTCCCCTCCAGGGCAGAATCCCAGACCACTGCCAGCTGGGTAGTTGGTGCTGGAAAAATTATCAATTAGGACTCCCTGAACTTTCAGCTTGTCCACATCTCCGTGTCACTAAACTTCCTTCCCTGCATGGTAATGAATTTGGGGAGAAAACTTGCCATCCACCCACCTCACAGTAAGGCATCTCTCCCACCATTGGCATACAGCATTTATAGAGAGACTCTTCACTCAGCTCTGCCACAGGTCACCATGATGATCATTCCAGGGCTAGTAATCTTTTTTTTTTTTTTTTTTTTTTTTTTTTTTTTTTTTTTTAAAGAAAGAGGGGACAGTGGGAAAGAGAGACAGAGAGAATCAATTTTTTTATTTAGTTTTTCACACTGCTTCCATTGCTCTGAGACTTTGTTGTGTACGTGGGTGCTGGGGTTTGAACTTGCATACTTGCGTCCTTGCACATACCAGGCAAGCGCTGTAACCGCTGAGCCACCGCTCCAGCCCCCAGGGCTAGTAATCTTAATCACACATTTACTCTCATGTCTAATCAATTTAAATTAAACCTCTTTCTAAATGTTTAAGTCATGTGAACTAAAAGTCATTTGGATTCTTTTTTTGAAATTAATTTTTAGCTATATATCATTTAGCCATATATCAATTCTGATACCCTGAAATATAACATGAAATACAAACAACACAAAATGGACAGACAAACTAATGGCATTCTTGAATCCAAGGCCAACAAATAGGTGAGAGCCTAGAACAGACCAAATGGAAGCAAATATCCCTAGATTCTTATGTCCTGCTTAACCATGACTCATACACCAATGGTGCCACAGATGTCCCCACAAAGGAGGACCAGATGTGTAGAGTCAAAGGTTTTGTTTCACACACCAAGGGACTTGGCAGATGACTCAGGATGTCAAAATTTCACTGAGTTTAGCTTCCTTTTTCTCAAAGTAGACCAAAGATGGAGCAATCCATATAGTTTAGGAGAGAGGGTGGGATTTCTCCACAGAAACAGGGATGCTCAATAAAGCCAGAATGGTGGCTTCTCTGGGGTCTCATCTGGAGTGGCAAATTTGTTATCAAAAACCCAGTCCTGTTCCTGATGCCAACCCACTAACAAAGATATGGATTTGAGAAATTGGTGGAATACTACCAAAGCTTACTGAGTCCAGAGGAGCTGGCAGGTTAGTTGGTCCACTCCTCCCTGGAGTCTGAGTGAAGTGGAACTGTCCAGGTTGGGGGGTTAGAATGCCAGGGTGAAGGAGGGTCCTGGAATACCATTGCAACTTATGTCTTTCTCCTTCTCTCCTGGTTTCTCCCCACTCAGATAGAATCAGGCTAACACTGGCAGTGCAAGGGGTCAGAATGATTGGAATCTCACTGGGGCCTCCAGAAATGTGGAAATTTAGGCAAATGAAAAACTAAGTGAGCACTCAGAGGAATAGGAGAACACAGATTTTATTTTTATGCTGATGGACCCAGGTAAACTTGCACTCAAAACCTCTGGATGCAGGGGCTAGAGCAGTGGCTTGGTGATTACCGTGCTTGTCTGGCATGTGTGAGGACATGGGTTCGAACTCCAGCACCATGTACACAATGAAGTGTTGGAACAATGAAAGTCACATAAAAAAACTAAAAAAGTCATATGAAAAAACTAAATAAAAACTGATTCTCTATTTCTGTCTTTCTCAGTGTCCCTCTCTCTTTAAACAAACAAACAAGCAAAACCTCTGGGTGCAGATCAAAGGAAACTCCTTGTTATTATAAGATTGCTAGGAGTTTCAGATTACATATGGCAGGAGAGTGGCCAGTATGACATATGACAGTACTTGATTTTAATTGATTTATACCATCCAGGTACCACCCTTGGCAAGATTCACCATGGCTGCAGGGCAAGGGGAGATAGTATATCACCAGGGTGGAGTTGACATAGTTACAAGGAATGGAAAGGTGTTAAGTAAAATGTTAGTAGAGGGGGTGGTGGTGTGTTACAAGCAGGGAAGAATATTGCAAAGTCAGCTAATAATCATGCTAAATGTAGCTATAGAGTAGTACAGAGTCAGTCAGCTTATTTTACTCTTGAGATTATTATATTTGGTATAATTTCTTCTTCTCCTCTACATTTAAGGTTCCCCTATCACATTTTATGGGGTCCTTTGCCACAATAAAACAGCCCTCAAAGTGGTTTTTTACAAAGATTAAAAATGTAATGCGTTAAAAGGTGCTTGTCCTCTATTTTGCATTCAGTGAATGAAAGATCTTTGCCTAGAAGGTCATCATCCTTCTCCTGAAGGCTTACCCGCAAGGTGAGAGCTAGGGGGTCTCCATGAGGCTGAGAGGAAGGAATCATGCAGCAGAGCAGGCCAGGCCAGAACCTTGCCACTGAGCAACTGGTGAACTGCAAAATGCCTCAGGGAGTACTGACTGCTCAACCACCCCAGGCAGCTGTATCTCACTTCTGCTGATTCTAAGTCAAACAGTTTTGTGAGTTTTTTTATGTTTTATTTCAGTCCTAAATCTCACTTGCCCTGCATTGGTAGCTTGAAGAATGTGAGAATCAAAGAATATATAGAACAATGAAAATAACATTATAGCAAAGCATTATTTGCAAAGCTCATTTAGGGGACTCCCTAAAATCCACTTACGACACTCCTTACTTCCTTGCCACAGGCCTGGTTCTGTGCACAATGATGAGGGCAGGCTGCCAGTCCTCTGCTGCATTAATTTGATGTTTCTGGCACCTGTTAACCTAACTTTCTAGCTGTTTTCTCAAGATTGTTCTTTTAACTTGTGATTAGATTCTTTCCTGTTGGTGTTTCACTGGCTTGTTCACAAGGCCTATTGTAGAAAATTCAGTCTAGTTTCTGCATGTTTCACAGGATGGTGTTTCTTTCTTTTTCTAAAATTTTTTATTAGATGGATGTAGAGATACAATTGAGGGGGAAACATTATCAAACCATCAATGGCCAATGTATATATACTTAGTTTTCCAGGGCTAATGCCAAATCACGGATGCCCAGCTTGGGTTTCCCCTGTTGCTATTTCCCCCAGAAGAACTCCTGCATTAAATGGGTATCTCATGGAGGAATGACATCTGCTTCTGAGATGGTTCCCCCATATTCCCACTCTCTAGTCTCCAAGGAGTTCTTCCTACACCCTCTCCCATCCCCATCCTCCTCCCTACGCCTCCTAGAAACCTAGGGAGCCATCCCCCTATTCCGTTGAGAATCATACAATTTGAAGATATTGTTAGCTTAGCCATTTAACATATTGCTTCCCCATGTATTCTAGCTTCCACAGATGAGAGATACTATTTGGCCCTTGAGTCTCTGAGATTGGGATACTTCATTTAGCATAATTCCTTCCATCCCAATCCATTTGGCTGCAAAAGCCATAATATCGTCTTCTCTAATGGCCGAGTAGAATTCCATTGTGTATAAGTACCAAAGTTTTTGTATCCACTCGTCAAGTGAGGGGCATCTGGGTTGGTTCCATACTCTAGCTAAAGTAAGTTGAGCTGCTATAAACGTTGATGAAGCCACATCACTATAATATGCTGATTCTAACTCTTTTGGGAAAATACCCAGGAGTGGGATAACTGGGTCATAAGGTGGTTCCATCCCTAAATTTTTGAGGATTCTCCACACTGCTTTCTAGAGTGGCTGAACCAGTTTGCAGTCTCACCAGCAGTGTGACAGTGTTCTTCTTTTCCCACAGCCCCTTCAGCATCTGTTGTTCGAATTTTTCATTTTTGCCACTCTAACAGGAGTGAGGTGGAATCTCATTGAAGTTTTGATTTGCATTTCCCTTATAGATAATGATGTGGAGCATTTTCTCATATATTTATGGGCTTTCTGGACATCCACTGGAGAGAAGTTTCTTTCAAGTTCCTTAGCCCATTTTATTGATTGGATTATTTGTGAGTTTGGAGTTTAGTTTCTTTAGTTCCTTGTGTATTCTGGATATTAGCCCTCTGTCCAAGGTGTAGCAGGCAAAGGTTTTCTCCCATTCTGTAGGTTCTTTCTTGCTGCTCTTGACTAGATCTTTAGCTGTGCAAAAACTTTTTAGTTTAATTTCATCCCATTCATTTATTCTTGATTTTACAGCTTGAGCCATGGGAGTTTTGTTAAGGAAGTAGCTATCGACTCCTATATGCTGTAGTGTTGACCCTACTTCTTTTTCTAGTAAGTTTAGCGTTGTTGGCTTAATATCCAGGTCTTTGATCCATTTTGATTTAATTTTTGTGCAGGGCAAAAGATAAGGATCCAGCTTCAGTTGTCTACACATGTCTATCCAGTTTGTCCAATACCATTTGGTGAACAGGCTATCTTTCTTCCATATTCTGCTTTTGCCCCCTTTATCAAATATCAAAAATTAAATATATGGGGTTTTGTCTCGGGATCTTCTATTCTGTTCCACTGATCTTCGATTCTGTTTTGATACCAATACCATGCTGTTTTTGCTACTACGGCTCTGTAGTATAAATTCAGGTCAGGGATTGAGATACCCCGTACTTCTTCCTTTCTATAGAGTAATGTTTTGGTAAGTCTGGGTCTCCTGTTATTCCATATGAACTTGAGAATTGCTTTTTCTATGTCTGTGAAGAATGCCATAGGTATCTTGATGGTGATTGGATTAAATCTGTACAGGGATTTGGTAGAATGGCCATTTTTATTATATTGATTCTGCCTAACCATGAGCATGGAATGTTTTTCCATCTACTCAGGTCTTCCGTAATTTCTTTTTTTAGTGTTTGATAGTTTTCTTTGTAGAGGTCCTTAACATCCTTTCTAAGGTTAATGCCCAAGTATTTCATTTTTTTGGAAGTAACGGTGAATGGGAGAGATTTTCTGATTTCTTCTTCTGTGGATTTGTTGCTGGAGTAAAGAAATACTAGTGATTTACTGGAGTTGATCTTGTAGCCAGCTACTTTGCTGAAAACACCTATAAGGTCTAGGAGTTTTCTGGCCAATGTTAATGGGTCTTCTATGTATAGAATCATGTCATCAGTGAATAGAGATAACTTAACTTCCTCTTTTCCTATACAAATACCTTTGATTTCCTTGTCTTGCCTGATAGCTCTGGCAAGGGTTTCAAGGACTATATTGAACAAGAGTGGGGAGGGCGGACAGCCTTGTCTAGTACCTGAATTCAGTGGAAATGCTTTCAGTTTTTCTCCATTGAGGATAATGTTGACTATGGGTCTGTCATAAATGGATCTGACATAAAGTATCTTCCCTTGATCCCTATCTTTTCCAAAGGTTTGAGCATAAAGTGGTGTTGAATTTTATCAAATGCCTTCTCTGCATCAACTGAGATGATTATATGATTTTTGTTTTTAATTCTGTTTATGTGGTGAATTACATTTATTGATTTCTGTATGTTGAACCAGCCTTGTTTTCCTGGAATGAAGCCCACTTGATCATAATGTATTATCTTTTTAATGTGCTTTTGTATCCAATTAGCTAAAATTTTAATAAGGATTTTTGCATCAATATTCACCAGGGAAATTGGTCTGTAGTTTTCTTTCCTTGACGTGTCTTTTTTGGGCTTTGGAATCAGTGTAATATTTGCTTCATAAAAAGTATTTGGGAGTGATCCCACTCTATCAATTTCCTGGAAGAGCATTGGTGTTAGTTCTTCTGTGAAGGCTTGGTAGAATTCCACCGTATATCCATCCAGACCTGGGCTTTTCTTTTTTGGGAGAGCTTTGATTGATGCTTCAGTTTCACTTTCTCACAGAATGGTCTTATCTATACTTTTCTTCTTCAGGAGCAGGAATGCTGGGTAAAGGGCAGCTTCCTGGAGTGCATGCTGGCTAGGACACGTGTGAGTTCAATAGAGCTGGGTGGTGTGAGCTCACCTTGCCACAGTGAATTTAGTGAGCTAATAGCCTAAATCCAAGACAAGAGCAAGGAAACCAAATTGTGAAAAGAACTCTGGATGCTGCCTCCACGGATTTGGATTCAAATCTCACCTGTATCTCTGTGCTACCAATGAGCAGCTTGGCCAATTGCATTGAGTCTCCATGTGGACAAGGCCACCTCCTCCATGCAGTTTAAGAGATGTCCAGACACCTGTTTCCTGTTGTGCTCTGCCTAACAGACAGTTCCAGAACAGCAGCCCACAGACCCAGATCCTCAGGTGACATGGGCCACTCTCTGGTTCTGTACTTGGGTTTTATTGAAGACTAGCCATGTTCATTCACTCATTGTCTGTAGATGCTCTTTCACAATGACAAAGTTGAGAAGTTGTGGCCTTATGAACCTCTAAGCATAAAACATGAGTTTTCTGGCCCTTTGTGGCCAACTTCTGCTCTAGAGGGAGAAGGACAGCAGAAAGGCAATGAGTCCTGGCCACATCACACCCCTGTGCTTTGCTGTGGGCAAAGGCCCCACAAGGGTCCCAGCGCTGAAGGCAAGGACCCAGCCTTTGATTAAGCTGGGATGTGTCAGAGTCCTTCAAAAATGGGGATACTAGGAGAAAGTTTGGCTGTGTGTGTGTATGTGTGTGTTTGAGGAGGACACCTGGTCCTTGACCCTTGCTGTCCCTCAGGTTTGCATCCTGGCTGCAGTGATACTCTAGCCATGATGTCCTGCCATACCACAGGTCCACAAGCAATAAGGCTGAGAGACGGAGTGCTGAAACCTCTGAAATGCTGGGAGGAAATACACCCATCTTTTTGAGATGAACATCTCAGTAATTTGTCATAGCACTGTAAAGCTGACTACACAGCCTCCTTTACCCAACCTAGCTTTTGTGGTGACTGGACTCAGAAGGTTGGAAGATGAGCTCCTATCATCTCTGTTGCACCCCAGCCTCAACACGGTCTTCAGCGGATACTGTGGTCAACACCCCCACTCCACAGGGAACACTAATTTATTTTCTAAGCTATCCTCACTCTAAGTGCCATCTTTAGAATTGAAGCCCACTTTGGGACCACATTTGCCCTGCAAATACAGAATTTATTTTCGGTAAGGTATTTTGAACCTTTCTCCAACTTTCGTCCTTTAGCTCTTCCATAGGAAAGGCTACGTAGGATACTTGAGAGAAACAAATGAAACAAATATTTTTTTCTCTTTTATCCCTATATTCTGACTGGAAATATGCACATAAAATGGGACTTGTGGAACTGAGTGCCAAGTGGGTGTCACACTGTACACTGTGGGACCTGGGGACCAGCAATTATAGGATCTCAGGAGCTGGTCAGAAGTGGAGAAACACAGTCCCACCACAGACATACTGAACAGAAAGCTGCATTTTAACAAGATAATTGATGAGTGTGTTGGATACACCCCTGACTTTCTGAAAAAGGAACAGAAAGTGGCCCTGGTAGTGAGGAAAGCTTCAGCCTAGAATATACCTTTGACAGGGGAAGAGGGGAAAGGAAGGATTCAGAAGGAAGAGCCTGGCATGAGTGTTATCTGAGAATGTCTGAATGGCCCAGGGGAGGGTTCACCTGAACTTCAATGTCATCCCTCAGTGTCTGTGGGGACTGAGTACAGAACACCCCACCCCCTCATAATGCAGAGCTTTCCTTATACAAAGTGGCATAGTATTTGCATGGAAACAACACATCCTCCCATATTTTAATCATTTTCAGATGACTTAGGATACCCAATACAAAGTCAATGCTATGTAAACTGTTGTTATAGTAAATGCGATGTGCTGTTTAAGAGACAATGACAAGGAAAACATGCATATATTCAGTACAGTTGCAAATATTTCCTGAACACTTGCCAACCAATCAATTCCATGAGGTGCCCAATCATGTCTAATTCTGCTACCCTGCTAATTTTGTCCTGGACTTCCTCATCCATTCCCTGTGTTCTTTATCAGCTTCAAAACCTATGTGTGCAAATATGTAGGCTCTATTCACTAATTAATGTGCCTCATGTTTATTTTATATAAAACATCTCTTTTTTAATGACAGAGTGAGAGAAAAGATAATCAATTTTATTTATATTTTCATGTGGTCTTTGTTTCTCCGACACTTAGTTTTGTTTGTGATGCTGGAGTTTGAACCTGGGTCCTATGCATGCAAGGCAAGGGTTCTAACCGCTGAGCCACCCACAGCTAAGGCCCATGGGAATATTTTATTTTAATAAATGAATACAATATGTCCAGGTTCATATTCACCTTTGTACTAGCAGCAGCAAAACGTAACAAAAAAAAAAGACCTTCTTGGCGTAGGATGGGAAACTTAAAGGTAGAGCAAGTCTCTAGGACTAACGAAAGTCATACTTCAAAATACAGGTGGAATTAGATCACATTCAAGGCCAGTGCAGACTTAATCTTCTGTTGTTTCTTGTTACCACTCTGTTGTCCCTCCATTACTATAAAGACAATGGGAAATGGAAAAACAAACATAAGTCAGTCTCTACTCTTGGTTTCAAGTGACCGACAAAGGGAAGATTTCTCACTATGACAAGTGAAAAGCTAAGAGTAATTCTCACTTCAGGCATGGCTGGATCCAGGGATCCGAAGTCTTTCCTGGATCCGATGTCTTTCCATTTCTCAGTTCCCATTCTATTTTCTGATCCTCCCTTATAGCTACGAGATGACAGTCATCTCTCCATGCTCACTTCCTACCCCCCATTTTGGGCTTCTGAAATGCATTCTGTCTGGACCAGCTGAAGCCAGCTTGGCAGGATGAGTTCCTTGATCTGCAGGATTCCATGTTCTGACTGCTTAGGCCTGGGTCACTGGCCCCACTCACCCCCACATGAGATGCAGATGGGGATCCCAG
>PVKS010021858.1:0-18650 GCA_004027875.1 Aplodontia rufa | reverse complement strand
GGTCTCTACTCTTGGTTTCAAGTGACCGACAAAGGGAAAATTTCTCACTATGACAAGTGAAAAGCTAAGAGTAATTCTCACTTCAGGCATGGCTGGATCCAGGGATCCGAAGTCTTTCCATCTGGATCCGATGTCTTTCCATTTCTCAGTTCCCATTCTATTTTCTGGTCCTCCCTTGTAGCTACGAGATGACAGTCATCTCTCCATGCTCACTTCCTACCCCCCATTTTGGGCTTCTGAAATGCATTCTGTCTGGACCAGCTGAAGCCAGCTTGGCAGGATGAGTTCCTTGATCTGCAGGATTCCATGTTCTGACTGCTTAGGCCTGGGTCACTGGCCCCACTCACCCCCACATGAGATGCAGATGGGGATCCCAGAAAAACCAGGAGCTGTGCCTAGAAGAGGAAACTGATGCTGGACATGAGATGCAAACGGGGGTTCCCGGAAAGACCAGGAACTGCTCCTGGAAGAAGAGGAAACCGATGCTGGAAATAGATCACACCTTTCAGGCAGACTCTGTCTGATCCACAGTGGAGCAGTTGCCCACACCTTACAGCCAGGGATCCCCCACCTACATCAGCTATCGGAGCTGGCCACAACTCAGGATCCAGGATGCTATTATCCCCACTTCTTAGATGAGGAGACCAAGGCTTAGAGGAAATTAAACTCCCTGCTCAAGGTCACTGGCCTTGAAAGATGTAGAGCCAGAACTGGAAGTCCAATCCAGCCTCTAGATGTACATCTCACCAGCTCTGTTAGACTCACTCTGGTTCAGGAAATGAGAAGTTCATCATGGACATAAAGGAGGAAGAGTAGAAAGCAGGGAGGATGAAAACCCCTCACATCTCACTGAGGGACTTTGCTGGTCAGGCCTCTGCTCTGCCTCTGGGAGGCTTCTACCTGCTTATGTCTGCTGGGAGTTTCCACACACATTTATTTCCACATCATCTTTATCTTTGTGATTTCATAACTTGTATTCTTTTTTATTTATTTTTCTTTTTTTGAAAACAGAGAGAGAGAGAGAGAGATGGGATGGAGACAGAAAGAGAAAGAAAGAGAATCAATTTTATTTAGTTTCTCATGTAGTTTTTATTGTTCCAATCCTTAATTGTGTATGTGGTGCTGGGGTTCAAACCCAGGTCCTTGCACATGCCAGGTGGCTCCTACTGAGCCACCACTCCAGCCCGCAGCCCTTTTTTTCTTAAATCAACTTGCCTATTATATTTACAAAAATATATTTAAAACATCAATTGTTTATGTTAATTGTCAATCAAAATGAGTACAATTTGTCTTAAATAAAAATTGACTACAAAATCAAGTAGAATTAGGGCTGAGGATGTGGCTTAGTGGTAGGATGTTTTCCTACCTTGTATAAGGCTCTGGATTAGATTTCAAGTACTACAAAAATAAACAAATAAATAAAAAACTTACATAAAACTACTAAATCAGATACTGTCCATCCATGCACCATTCAAAACCATCCTGCATCTAAGGCAGCATTTTTGGCTCACTTTGGTGAGTCAGAGCTCATGGATCACACCTGAACACAAGTGGCCCCTGTGCTTCTCTGCCACATGCAGTTTTAAAGGCATGCCTGCAAGCTGCCCTGCACTCTAAGAGCTAGCTAAGAGAAGTCCCAGCTCTTCTCCATCAGCAGGCTGGGATGTTCTACCCCAGATATGGCCAGGCCCACGTCCGTCATCACAAGGCTCCTGGTTCTGGTCACTGCATCCTTTGTCCCCCACCACACATCCCTGCAGACTTATGATCCCATTCAGTAGCCATGATGGCTTCTAGCACCTTCTTGCCTGGCCATTTAGTTACATCATAACTCCCCATTTACCTCTTCTGTGATCATTGCTAGTTGTGCTTTGAGCAGAAGCAGTCAGGCCTGCACATGGGCCCTGGGCAGCCAGGAAGTCCTACACTGACTGAACACAGTTATGTCTTTGTCCCACTGCTGCTCAAATCTCTGCTAGTGACCAGTCTATGTGGAAATACAAAGGAGCCACCAACTCCAAAATCCTTTGAGAGCATGCAGAGAAAGCCCTTCCCTGTATGAGAAGGAAGCCAGCCCTGAGGGCCCAGATCTCCCTCTTCAACCACCAACTAGAGCAGAGCTATATTGGATCAATGACCCTGACTCCTGGCACAAGTTTATATTTTATTCAACTGAAAATATTTCCACACCAAGTTTCATTGAATTAAGGGCCTTGGCTCCAAGAAGAAAGAGTGCAAGTTCCTCACTCTAAAATAATCTGGCCTCTGTGATTTAGCCATGTAGTCATGATATTTTGTCACCTGGAAGATGCCCCACATGAACTGCTAGATCAGATTCTTATGATCCTTTAGAAACAAAAGAGCCTGGGGTCACCTTAAAAGATCTGAACACCCACCTCTCCACACCACCCTTATTCCAAAAGCTGCAAGGTTCTACCCTGTGGATGGGAAAGGTTTCATGTGACTACTTAAACCTGATGATGCATATCAACTAAATTTCATCTGTCTTGGAAAACAACATAGAGTTGCTGTGTCTTCCAGAAAGTAGTTTGGGCTGAGCCCTTTTCTCTCAAAACTGTCTGCTCTGCTCCCTGCTGCTAACAATGTTCTTCAACTGAGCTTCAGTCCCACCACTTCTGGCTCCACCCCCAGTGCAGAAGTGGGAGGCCAGAAGAGGGTGCTTCTTCCCACCTGCTCAGATTGAGCACAAACTATACCAGGAAGAGAGAGGAGTAGAGCTGAGAGACACAAAGCGGCTAAGGAGGACAAAAGTCCAAACAATTCAAGGACAGAGCATGTGCCAAGGAAACAGAATTCTAAGGAAGGTTGGTCTTGTGGGAAAGGGATAAGGGAGAATGGAAACACTCCCTAACCAGAAACATTCCCTCCACCCTGACTCTTTGGTCTTATTGTTTTGAGCAAGATATCTACATTTTGCACATTGCTTTTATAATACCTAAAAATGAAGAGGAAACTAAATATTCAAGAGGAGGAATGTGGTTGGGTAAATCCTTGGTACAGCTGTTCTATGAGTGCTTATGCAGACTTAAGAATGATGGTTTCAAAATATTGATAGTTTAAATAACTCAGGTTATGTGCAATTTTTTAAAAGTAGGCAACTGTGTTTTTATTGCTGTTGTTGTTCACTTGTTTTTACTGGGGATTGAACCCAGGGGCACTTAACCACCGAGCTACAGCTCCAACTCTTTTTATTTTTTACTTTGAGACAGAGTTCACTAAGTTCCTTAGGGCCTTGCTAATTTACTGAAGTTGGCCTCAAACTTGTGATCCTCATGCCTCAGCCTCCCAAATCACTGGGATTACAGGCATGTGCCACTGGGCCTGGCTGATGCTGTACTTCTTAAGCAAAAGTTCCAGATGCATATGCAACTGTCGTGGTACTAGTGTTTTCTGGGACAGTGTGTAGAAATATACTAAGCTCTGACCAGATTACAGTCTCTGTCCGCACTCACAGCCACAGAGCTGCTTGGGACACCCAACTCTGCCCCTGCACACCCTACAGAGTTGTCAGTTGGAACTCAGGCTAGAAAGCTCAACCAGTTTTTCCTCACCTGCCCTGCCACATGGCATCTCCATGGGAAATTCCACACCAAGAAGGATGCCACTGGATTTGGCAGAATCCAAGTGTTGGCAGTAATGATTCCAGATGTCTCAGTCCATAGGTGACAGACTTCAATGCTCTGGGCCCAAATGAGGCAGAACATCATGGCCAAAGGGTATGGCGGAGGGAAGCAGCTCAGGACATAGAAACAAGCAAGCAAAGAGACAGTTCTGCTCAATAAGGACAAAATATAAAACCCCAAAGCCTATCCCCAGTGACCTACTTCTTCCACCCACACCTATCTGCCTACAGCTGCTACCCAGTTAATCCATTAAAGTGAAGTAAAACACTGGTCAGGTTAAGGCTCTCATAACCCAATCATTTCACTTCTAAGCTTTCTTATATAGTCTCACCCATGAGCTTTTGGTGGACATCTCATACCTAAACTATACCACTGAGTTGTATTGTGGATTATTTCCCTAATTATTCAGTTTGAAAGTGACATTCTTATGGGGCTGAATGTGTCAATGTTCCTGGGGCATTGAGTTTTGACCCTGACCTGAAGGAGTTTAAAATCCAGGGTGAATATTAAGGGTATTTGCTTCTGACTGCTCCTCTAGTATTGTAACAGAACTCAAGGTCACCAGACTATGTTCCCATCCACTGCTAGAGCTGTGTTCAGCAAGCCTCAGTAAACCACAAGCACAGTGGCCAGAAAAACCTGGAGTGCAGGTCATGTCCCTCATGCCAACAGTCTGTGTCAGCACTCAGCACAGCACCTGCCCAGTGTGCATGGAAGGTATGGCTTCATTCAGTGAGCCTCGGTTAGCCAGCAGCACACTGGCTTAAGTTATGACTCCCAGAAGCACATGGCATGCTGTGGCTAGGAAAATCCTGGGCACAATTGTTACCAGTCTAAACCTGGCTTAATCAGGGAAATAGCCACAGAAAAGCATCACTCATCCTCTCACTGTGACTTGAGGACCTGGGCTGTGTCCCTTAGCCCATCCTCCATGGGGGAAGGTGGTCTCCTGGACCCGACATGTTGCATTTCCTTCTCCTTCCCTCCTGGCTCCCTTCCTCCTTCTCACCCCACATCCATTTTTCTCATCATGGGCAAAGACAACTGTGAATTAATCATCTCTGGAATTCTGGACATGTGCCTTAAGCTGCCTAGTAAATCCTACAAGAGAAACATTGCTTCCATTTTATAAAAGGAGCTAAACTGGTCCTCAAATACTCCAGATGCTGCTACTGAGAGGAAAATGTCTAGAAAGACATCCAAAAAAAAAAACTAAAAGGGGCCAAATGGATGGCACTGTAGCTGCATAGTGAACAGGCTTTAAGTCCCTGTCCTAGATATGAGGCCTTACCTGAGCCCTGCACAGCTGGACTCATTGCTCAGAGTTCCTGTGACCCTCTGTGTGCAGGATCCCAGCCCAAACCAGCACAGTAAACAGCAGCTCAGTTCTTTACTACTGCCTCCTCAGGAGCTGAGCTCCTCATGTTTGCTGTGGAGCCACTAGCAACCAAGGCTGAGACAGACTGAAATACAGACCCCTGGATGTTGAGAACTGTTGATCTGGTAGGATTTCTCAGCTCAGAACATTGGCTTTGCTGCTGAGGGCTGTCCAAGCATTGCATTCTTAACAGCATCCCTGGCTTCTACCTGCTAGAAGACAGTAGCAGTCCTCACCCAACTGTTATAACACTGAATGGTGGAGACATACCCTCACTGGAGACAGGCCTTCAGGGTTTATATATTGTCCCTGGTAAGCAGATCTCTCTGCTTCCTCGTTATCTGTTGTTCTTGTCAGGTGTCTTTATCATAATAATGAAAAGCTGACTGAAACAATGACAAAGTCAAGCGTTCCCTCCTTGGTGATAACTCATGTAGAGGAATACATCCAACAAAAAAAGCTGCTGGGTATAATCACACACTGCCTTCTCGAGGCCATTACTGCTGGTTAGGGTGTAACCAATAGTACACTGGTTGTAATTCACAGGCTCATTCGCTCCAGCCTCTCCCAATGTCCACAGGTGACTGTGAGTGGCAGTTCTGTCTCTGGGTCCAGTTCATGGGGCAGTTGTGTGACAATGAGTGGAGAGGGCCAGGTGGGAAACAGATGAAAGCCTTGGATGTAGGGGTGGGGGTGGGGTGGGGCCTCCCTGGTGGAGGGCTGCAGAGAGCCTGTGCAATGGTAACCTGGTCAGCCACAGACCCTCATGCATGGTGACTGCTTGCAGACCAGGACTCTTGTTGCTGGGTGAGCATTGTTAGGGAGACTTGAGAAGTGGTTCCAGATAGGGTCAGATTTGCTGCTGTGCCTTGCAGTCACAACCTGTCCTGCCTAGTGGAGCCCCCATTCCAATAGGCCAGCAACACATAAGGGGCTGCAAATAATAAGCCATCTAAATCTAAAGCAGGGACAACTGCTTTCCTGAGGCAGCAGGGGCTCAGGGTATCAAGGACCAGT
Source organism: Aplodontia rufa (assembly GCA_004027875.1). NCBI lineage: Eukaryota > Metazoa > Chordata > Mammalia > Rodentia > Aplodontiidae > Aplodontia > Aplodontia rufa. The sequence continues at coordinate 12,611 of PVKS010021858.1, read as the reverse complement.
CTGGAGCTGGAGAGATGGCTCAGCAGTAGAGCGCTTGCCTGACATGCATGAATACGGGTTTGATCCCTAGCACCACATACACAACTAAGTGGAGGAAAAGCAAAAACTAGATGAAAAAATAAAAATTTAAATTAACTATTTGTCTTTTAAAAAAATAAACAAAACAAAACTATATATATCTACAGCCTGAGGCTCTGGGTTTAATTCCCAGCAACTCTTGCCAGAGCTATCAGACAAAAGAAGAATATCAAAGAAATTTGAATTGGAAAAGAGGAAGTCAAGTTGTCTCTATTTGCTGATGACATGATCCTTTACCTAGAAGACCCTACATGCTCAATCAGAAGACATCTAGAGCTTATAAACAATTTCAGCAAAGTGGCTGGCTATAAGATCAACACCAATAAATCTTAAATACTTTTATACATAAGCAATTTTGGGGAACATCCAGGCAAGGATGTTGGTGCAATTCTATTGGAGGGTGCATTTCACATTCCTTATGTGGGTTCATATAGCTTAGGGACTTTTACTGCCTAAAGGGAGATTTTTCTGTCCCCACCACTTTGTTTCCTGCTTCTGCCAAAAGTTCCTGACAGCCACTGCAGGTCTCTGTGGTTAAATGTCAGCAAGCAGAGGTGTGGGCTGCCAGCTTTCAAAACTACAGGCTGTCAGCTCTTAAGCTGCTTAAATTTCCCATTCTGTTCTGTAGCATTGCAAAGCTTGTTAAAAGTTTCCATTTTGCCCTACCACAGTTTTTCCTTTAGGTACTGGATGGAAGTTTTTAAAGATTTCATTTTCTGTTTATGAGCATTTCTCATGAGAGGGAGGCAGAGGAATGCTTGACCATTTGCAAAACATGTGTGCTCTTCTCCTTCCTTTGTCTTCTCCAGGCACAGACCTCTTATCACAGTGTCCTTGAGTTGAGACCCCCTGCAGACTTTACTGTGTGGCTATCCTCAACCTCCCTCCCCTCTGTCCCTAGCTTTGGGTTTCAGGACTGCCTAACACAAGTTGTTTTGCAGCGTCTTAGAGAACATAAGTCCCTGGGCCTGGCCTAGAAAGCAGCTTGAAGGATAGGGTGTGACCTCTCTGGGGAATAGCTGGATACCCTGGATAGGAGTGTCCTGGAATATCCTCCATCTAAAAGGCAGCTCAGTTGTTTCTTTTATTAGCCACTGGGAATAGCACTGCAAGGGAAATGGGTGAGCAGCTTTTCTTTGACATACCAATTCCAATTTCTTTCTTTTTCTTTTTCTTCTCTCTCTCTCTTTTTTTTTTTTTTAAGAGAAAGGGACAGTGAAAGGAGAAAGGGACAGTAAAAGGGAGAGAGAAAGAATCAATTTTAATTTAGTTTTTCATTTGGCTTTCATTGCTCAGATACTTTGCAGTGTGGTGCTGGGGTACGAACCCATGTCCCTGTGCATGCGAGGCAAGTGTCGAAACTGCTGAGCTACCGCTCCAGTCCCCAATTCCAATTTCTTTAGATGTGTACCCAGGATTATCATTATTATTATTATTATTATGGTAGTTTCACTTTTTTTTATTACAGCATTGTAATTATTTATAACATTTGAGTTCATTTTGACAAAATCATATGTGCATGGAATTTGGTTTACTCTTTTTCAGTCTCTAATTGCCCCCCTTTCCCTGTGCCCTTCCATCCCCTATTCTCCTTCCTCTACTCTACTGATCTTCCTTTCACTCTTATTTATGTATTTATTTATTTATTTTGAGGGGCTGAGGATTGAACTTAGGGCCTTATGTGTGCTAAGCATGTGCTCTGCTGCTGAGCTAAATCCCCAAACCCTTGCTTACTTATTTCTGATTAGTACTTTGTACATATATGTCAAGGTAGAATCCAGTATGGCATATTTACATATGTACATGGTGTGATTTTGTTAAATTCCTTCTACATTTCCTCCCCTTTCCTATCCCCCCTCCACCTCCTTCTTCTATTCCTGATCTTCCCTATGTCTTTACAATATCTGAGCCCCAGTTTTTCCCTCATTTTGCTCTGGCTTCCGCATATGAGAGAAACATTCAATCCTTGATTTTCTGAGTCTAGCTTATTACTTTTGATGTTCTCCAGTTTTGTGCATTTACCACCAAAGACCATAATTCAATTCTTTATGGATGAGTAAGACTCCATTGTGTGTCTCTATCACATTTCCTCAATCCATTCACCTATTAATGGGTATCTGGGCTGGTTCCGTAATTTGGGTATTGTGAATTGTGCTGGTATAAACATCAACATGACTCTATCACTGTGGCCTGCTGATTTTAGTTCTTTTGTATAACTGTGACAGAGTGGGACAAATTGGTCACACGGTGATCCCATTCCAGGTTTTTGAGAAATTTCCATACTGCTTTCCAGAGAGTGGTACTGATTTACAGTCTTTCCCCCATGTCCTTGCCACATTTATTATTTGTATTCTTAACCATTGCCATTCTGACTGGAGTGAGATGAAATCTTGATGTAGTTTTGATTTGTCTTTCCCTGATTGGTAGAGATGTTGAACAATTTTTCATATATTTCTTTGCCATTTGTGTTACTTCTTTTGAGAAATTTCTGTATAGTTCTTTTACCCATTTGTTGGTTGGGTTATTTATTTCTTTGGTGTTAAGTTTTTTGAGTTCTTTATATATTCTGGATCTTAATCTCCAATTGGAGGAGTAGCTGACACAGATACTGTCCCATTCTTAGGTTCTCTCTTCATGCTCTTGTTTTTTTGGCTGTGCAAAAAAGCTTTTTAATTTTGTGTCATCCCACTTATTTATTCTTGGTTTCATTTCTTGAGCCTTGGGGGTCTTGTTAAGGAAGTTGATGCACACCAATGTTATTATTATCATAGTTGTATTTTTTAGCATTTTGGAGACCTTCATACTATTTTCAAAAAGAACTGTACTAGATTTACCTTCTCACCAGCACTGCATTAGATTTACCTTCTCACCAGCACTGTTTAAGGTTTCCTCTTTTCATAGCCATGTACTCTCCCTATTTGTCACCCTTCAACCCTTTCATAACAGCCACATCAACAGCTGTGCCCAGGCTGCAGGACATCTGCTATTTGGTAGTTCAAATCCTGATGTGAGTTCGTTGGAATCTCAGCTGCCAGGGAGCTGCTGGAAGAAGGTGCTATTCAGGGAATAGATGGGGACCTGTGCTTCTGAGACCCTCTCTGCACTTCTGCAGGGTTACAGCTCACAGAAATGCTGACACACAGTGCAAAGCCACCTGTTGTTAAAGAAATTGATGCCTACACCAATGTTATTATTATCACAGTTGTATTTTTAGTGTTTTGAAGACCTTCATAATATTTTCAAAAACAACTGTACTGGAGAGGTTTGCATGTGCCCAGCCCCCTTTGCTTCCAGAGCTCAGGGGTTTAGGGTGTAGTCCCTGGAACAGAGGGTGTTGAAGTTGAGAATCTCAGTGCATGGACAGACTCCTAGGAGGACTGTCAGGACTGGAGTTAATACAGGGGAGCTGGAGAGAGGGCTCAGGAAGTACTGAGCTCCATTCAGGCTGCCAGTGGTCCTCTGCACTTTGTTAAGTGCATGATGCCAGCAAGAGCAGTCTGCAGAGTGTGCTGGTACATCCTTCTAGGGAAGAGTGATGCCTTGGAATTTACTGCTTCTATTCTCTGATGCGGGTGGTGAAGCCAGGGAAGGACTGGTATGGCCATAGAGAATCACTTTTTTTTTTATTTGTACCATTTTGGGTATACTTTTTTTTATTTATTAGAAGTATATAGAGATACAATTGAGGGGGAAACATTATCAAACCATCAATAACCAATGAATATATACTTTGTTATCCAGGGGTAGTGCCAAAACATGGATGACAACCTTGGGTTTCCCCGTTGCTGTTTCCCCCAGAAGAACTCTTGCATTAAATGGGTGTCTCATAGAGGAATGACACCTGCTTCTGAGATGGTTCCCCCATATTCCCACTCTCCAGTCTCCTAGGAGTTCTTCATTCTTCCTCCCCCCTCCCTGTCCCCCTTCCTATGCCTCCAAGTATCCTAGGGAGCCATCCCCCTATTACATTGAGAATCATACAATTTGAAGTTATTGTTAGGTTAGCCGTCTAACCTACTGCTTCCCCATGTATTCTAGCTTCCACATATGAGAGATACCATTCAGCCCTTGAGTCTCTGAGACTGGGACACTTCACTGAGCATAATTCTTTCTATCTCCATCCATTTGGCTGCAAAAGCCATAATATTGTCTTCTCTGATGGCTGAGTACAATTCCATTGTATCACTTCTTTCTGTGGTCTTGATACTTGTGTCTTACTTGTCCCTTCTTCTCCAGCACTAGGTAAATCAAGATGCAAACCATGGGGAACTTTAGGATCAGGGTGCTTTCTCTGTGGTCCCAATCTTCCCCGACTGAATGATGCTGATGCTGGGGATTCTGTTCCAGTTATATAGCATATGGCCCATGGCCCATGGCAGGACTTATGCCCAAGTGTGCCCCAGGGTTTTCTACTGTTTTGATGGCAGATATTTCCTCAGTTGTGCAGTGCATCTAAGTCTCTTAGCTCATTTATGACTTGGTCTAGGAGGGACTTGAAGCATGAGTAGGTCTTTATTAAGTGTCCATGATGGAGGTATCGGGGTATCCTCTCCTGCGATGTCTCCATCATCAGTGGATCTACATCCACAGCTCATTTATGACTTGGTCTAGGAGAGACTTGAAACATGAGTAGGTCTTTATTAAGTGTCCATGATGGAGGGATCAGGAGCCTGCTGTTCTGCAATGTCTCCAACACCAGTGGATCTACATCCTCAGCTCATTTATGACTTGGTCTAGGAGAGACTTGCAACATGGGTAGGTCGTTATTCAATGTCCATGATAGAGGGATCAGGGGTCTCCTATCCTGTGATATCTCCAACACCACCCTCTTAACATCTGCCTTCTGTGGTGGTGCTGGGGTGTGACCCCAGGCCTTGCATTTTGCCTGCAAAATATGCCCCAGCTCCAGCACCTACCTTTCTTTACCTTTGGGTATATGTCCAGTCACATTTAATTTTATCCTTGATGTGGTTGGATTTATGGCCTTTCTACTGCATTGCACAAAAGGGCAAGGTTTTTACATCATCTGGATTTAACTATGGATTTTACTTGTATTGTCATTCCTTGGTCTTTATTATTGCAAAGTTATAGTTTTAAAATACACATCAGAGTCAGAGTCAGGAAAAGACAACTTCTTTTGCTCTTACAAAAGAAGATATATATATATATATTTTTTTTTTTTTTAACTTCCAGATGGATTTTGGAACTTTTTGCTTTGGTTGCTTCTATCATGAAAAGTAAAGCAAGCCTGAAGTTTTGATTGGATATATTTTAGATTAATTCAGGGGAAAGTGTTCACTTTTGTAGTGATGAATTTAGTGTGAATAACTGAGTCTTTCATGTACTTTTGTATATTTCAGTGAGAGTCATTTTATAATTACAGAAGTGTAAACTGTCAGTAAAAATCAGTATATGAATACAACTTCCAAAATATCACTACAGTACACAATGCAGAAACTTCTCTCTGTTGGCATTCTGCACTGCCTTAGAGTGGCCCATGTGCTTCCCGTCACATCACAGGTGGGTCAAGTGCCCATTGCTCTTTTTTTTTTAATTGAGAAATTTATTTTTTGAATAACCATATAAGTTTTTAACAAAATAATATAAAATGTATATAGATTCTGGAGATTAGATTTACGCCAAGAGTGCCCCCCCCCCATTATCCACCCTTATCCCTCCCTTCCCCTTCCCACAATATCTCTAAAAAAGTATTAGGTTGTATAACATTACACCTTATCTGGATTTAACACATGATAATAGACCACCTTTCTCAATGGCCAGGGTCTAGTTCCAGCCTCCACAGATGAGTGGAGACATTCAACCCTTGGTTCTATGGGTTAAGCTAATTTTACTCAACATAATTTTTTCCATAGCCATCCATTTACCTTCAAAGGCTGCAATATCATTGTTTCTAATTGCTGTGTAAAATTCCATAGTATATATGTACCACAGTTTTTAGATCCATTCATCTAGTGAGGGACATCTGGGTTGTTTCCATAATCTAGCAATTGTAGATTGAGCAGCTATGAACATAGATATTGCTGTGTCACTATAATGTGCTGATTCTAAATCCCCTGGAAAAATACCCAGGAGTGGAATAGCAGGATCGTATGGTGGGCTTATCCCTAGTTTTTTGAGGATTCTCCATACTGCTTTCCAGAGGAGCTGTACCAATCTGCAACTCCACCAACAATGTGCTAGTGTGCCTATCTCTCCATAGCCCCTCCAGCATCTATTATTATTTTCTTCATTTTTGACATTCTGACTGGTGTGAGGTGATATCTTAATGAAGTTTTCATTTGCATTTCTCTGATTACTAGTGATTTAGACCACTTTCTCATGTATTCATTGGCTTGATCAATGTCCTCTGGTGAGAAGTTTCTATTTAGCTGTTTGGCCCATTTATTAATTAGGTTGTTTGTGTTTTTGTAGTTGAGGTTTTTGAGGATTTTGTAGATTCTAGATATGAGGCCCCTGTCACAGGAATCATAGCCCATGATTCTCTCCATTTCTGTAGGAAACCTCTTGACTCTTGATTGTTTCCTTGGCAGTACAAAAGCTTTTTAGCTTTATGGCATCCCATTCACTGATTTTTTACTTTACTTCCTTCACTTTAGGAGACATGTTGAGAAAGTCTTTGCCTACTCCCAAATGCTGAAGTGTTGGACCTAATTTGTCTACCATCAGTTGCAAGGTAGCTGGTTTAATTCCTAGCTCCTTGATCCAATTTGATTTAATTCTCATTCATGGAGAAAGATATGGGTCTAATTTCAACTTTCTACAAGTGACTGTCCAGTTTGACCAGCACCATTTGTTGAAGAGGCTGTCTCTCCTCCGTGTAATATTTTGTCCCCCTTTGTCAAAAATCATATGTTTAAAGATTTGAGGGTTTGTTTCAGGGTCTTCTATTCTATTCCATCGGTCTTCTTTCCTATCTCGATACCAGTACCATGCTGTCTTTGTTATTACAGCTCTATAGTATAGTTTTAAATCTGGTATGGCAAAACCGCCTGTTTCATCTTTCTTGCTTAGTAGTGTTTTGGCAATTCTAGGTTTCTTATTTTTCAAATAAATTTGAGAATTGTTTTTTCTATGTCTGTAAAGAACTACATAGGTATCTTTATAGGAATAGCATTAAATCTATATAAAACTTTCGGTAGAATGGACATTTTTATTATATTAATTGGTTAGGCAGAGTAATAGAATAAAAATGACCCATTGCTTTTTATCTCTACCTGCAGCTCTGTTGGCATTCTGCACAGCCTCTAAGTTACCTGTGTGCTTCCCGTCATGTCACAGCTGGATGATGAGTGCTCATTGCTCTGGGTCTACACCTGCAGCTCTGCTGGCATTCTGCACAGCCTCAGAGTGGCCTGTGTCCTTCCATTCACATCACAGCAGGGTGACAAGCGCTTCTTGCTATGTCTCCACCTGCACCTGTCTGTTGGCATTACATATGATTTATATTCCAGAAATTTTATTTTGTTAGATATTAGTAGATTTATACATAAGCATATTTCTGTCTTTTTTTCTTATGCTATGTAAGTGATAATGTTTTTAATTACAAATCCAGCTGTTTCCCATATACAGAGAACCAAAACCAATAAACTTGACTACCAAGCTCTCTCTTATTCCACAGGTTTGCTATAATGTTTTCTTTTTCTTTTTTTTACAGAGAAAGACAGTGAGAGAGAGAGAGACAGAAAGAATCGATTTTTATTGAGTTTTTCGCATGGCTTTTGTTGCTCTGACACTTAGTTGTGTACGTGGGTGCTGGGGTTTGAACCTGGGTACTTGGGCATGCCAGGCAAGCGCCGTAACTGCCAAGCCACCACTCTAGCCCCTGCTATAATATTTTGTGTATTCTGGCAGTCTTTTGTTTATTGCTTGGATTTTCTGCATAAATTATTATGTCATCTATCAACAAAGCCTCTCGTCTCAGGCTCAGTGCCTTTTCCTCCCTTTTCTCTCTTGTCTTCTCTGTGACTGTTTATGTGAATATTTTTCCTCCTTCTAGAGCCTATATAGGTGGTGGGTTATGTTGATGTTTGAGGGTTTAGTCAGCCTTTCTTGTGTGCAGCAATTGCCATTAGTTTTAACATTGAATTCTGAAACTGCACCTTATGACATGAACCTAGAGTAACTCATGCTATAAGGCATGAAAGTGCTTTAAAAATAGAACGATCAACGATTTGAAACATATGAAAGGAAGTCAGTCTGCAAGATGTCCCAGAGACCCGCACTGGGCAGTGGCAGCCATGTAATAAACAATGATAACTCTGGGTTAAAACCACACCTATAACAAATGTCAGTGGGTCAGTCTTTGTGGGAAAAGATTAAATAAGTAAAGTGGGAAGAAAGGGGATAAAATGAGTGTAATGCACAGTGTAAATTAGAAAATCCCCAGTAGAACAACCTAGTGCCACTTGCCAAAGACAAGATTCTCTGATGAAGCAGAAACTGCAGGTGAAACTTAAAGGAGAAAGTTACTATTGCTTAGCTAAGTAGATCTTTTTAAATAATCATTAATACCTTTCTCTCTTACATCTTTTCAAAACCTATGGTATTTAGAACCAAAATTGTAGTTTTGTGAGTTTTATAATGTGCATATCAAAACTTAGAGTAGTTACAAAAAGGATAGAAGAACAAAATTTGTGGTAAAGTTTTTATAGTTTGCTTTCATTAAACTCATAATTAAGATCACTTAATGGTAATGTGTTAAGGATGAATATAGGAATCTTCAGGGCAGTTAGTAAAAATGAAGATCTGTCTTTTAAATGATGGTAGGAATCAAGCTGAGTGGAACCTGGCATTTGCTTAAATGCCCACGGGTCCTGTAGTCCTAGTGGCCTGAGTGTTCATGGACAGTCTGTGATGCTTCCGTGTCACAGACTGTATCTTGGCAACAAGAAGGAGCATGGTCTGCAAGTGTGCACCTGTGATGAATTGTTCATGCCCAGACTGCTGAAGACCTAGAACTAGGTGTGTCCACTGTGGTTACAGAACCACAACAGTAGCTCACCTCTGGGGAGGGTCACAGGTACTCCCTTGGGATGATGTAAATATGCTGGCCTTAGAAGCCCTGGAGGTGCTGGCAAATTTGTCAGAACTGCAGTTAAAGTCTGTGATGCTCAGGTGCTGTATGTGGAAGCTCACTCAAAGTTAAGTGAAGGTGAAGTAGACTGCACTCGGGGGTGAGTAGACGCATGAACAGAAGCGGTCGTAGTCAGTAGATGCTGGATTCGGGTGACAGGTGTACTGATCTTTATTTCATGTATATTTAAATGTTTATGTAATAAAATATTTGTATAAAGAGAAAAAAAAGATCTACAATGTTACTTCTTAAGTCCTTGGTTTCTGCACTTCTTTTCAGTTTTTAGTAATATTTACCATTGTCATCCCAGTAGGGATGTGGTAAAAGTGTTCTGTTGTTTTTTGTTTGCTTGTTTGGTGTTTCTTTGCCTCAGTCTGCTGAATGTATCCCTCTGTCTGGGGCTCTAGAATACCATTTATTCACTGATCGCTCTGCTTAGGGGACTTCAATGGGTTCAAGTTTGATTTCTGATGTTGACAATGTCATTCTGATAAGTGCACAGATTTATTACACATTGGGTAAAAAGGCAGTGAGTGGACTGTGTATCGTGGGCAGGTTCAGATTCACTACAAATGTCAGTGAAGTATGCCTGCCCCATCTAGGCTGTCCTGCATGCGTTGCTTCTGGAGGACATCTTCCTTCCTATCCTCCATGCAATCACAAGTTGCTTCCTGTGGCTGACCATTGGTTCTCAGCATTTCTTCCTGGTGGTCTTTCATCTCATCTAAAATCTGTTATTTTCTTGTGTTTAACTGATTAGTTTGTTTATTGCCTTTGTCCTCTTTTTGAAAGAGATTTTTTGCCCATTTACTCATTTTTATTTGTACTGTTTTTATATATATTTCCTCTTTTCCCTCCATCTATATTTTCATGCACTCCTCTTAGTGTTAATTGGGCTGAATTTGTCAGTCTCTTACTTTGGGCTGCTTCATTTTCTTATGTGAAGAATCTTGCAAAATGGAGGACATGTGGTGCTCCCAGAGTTGGGTCCTTGGGTTCCCACACCTCCTTACTTTGGGCTGCAGTTCAGTGGTCTGTCTTCCCCCAGAATTTGTTAGCATGCTGTTCTGAATGCAGGTTTTCTTTTTAAACTAGGGTGAGCTGGTGTCTTACCTGAGTTAGCTAAAATGTTTGCTTTCTGTCTTTTCAACTCTTTTTTTTTTAAAAAAATAGGGATGCTGTATAACTCCAACTATTATATGTACTTAACAATTTTATTTCCTTTTGTTAATCTTGTTTTTCTTTGGTGAAGACGAATAGACTGAGAGGTAAAGTGCCCTAAGCTCCAGTCATGTGTCCACCAGCCTACACCCAAATTGCTTTCTAGTGCAGTCAGGTCTGGCCAGGTCAGTGTTTGGTCTGACTCCAGAGCTGGCTTGCTTGTAAAACCATGTCCAGGAGGGTGTTAAGGAATAACACAATAAAGGAATGAGGTAGTACAGCTCTGCCAGCTCTCGAGAGCCAAAATGAAGCTTTTCCTAAATGCCAAGACCCTATGAAGCAGGAAATCCTGCCTGAGAAGAGCTGCAGCCTAGAGCGGCCTACCACTTCACTCAGTTGGGTCTGGCAGTGTCTCTTGTTTCTCTGGGCCTGTGTGGATGGGGCCCGGAACTCTGCAGTCAGGTCTGGCACGCTCTCCTTGACATGTGTGGATGGGGCCTGGAGCTCTGCAGTCAGGTCTGGCTACACCTCCTGTTTCTCTGGGCCTGTGCAGATAGGGCCTGGGGCTCTGCATTCAAGTCTGGAAGCATGTCCTGGGACTGTGTGGCTTTAGTAATTTACACATAATTTGGCTTTAGTAATTTACACAGAAGAGAGGATCAGCGAAGTCTGGATGAGAATGGATGTCAGGAAGCCCATGATGATGGAGGAGCCCCAGCTGTGGGGAGCCTCCATGGTCAGCATTCAGCCATCAGCATACACGAAGCTCACACAGTGCCCCAGGGAACAGCCCGGCCTGCAGAGCTCCACATGTCTTCAAGCATGCTTCCACAGCATTCTCCAAAGCACACCTCTCCTCTAGAAGGGAGTTTGCAGAATCTGATATGGTGTCTGTTTCATGCTTCAGTTAATAACCTGAGCAATTTTCAGTGCAGCACAGGGTTGAACTTTCATTCAAACTCCTCAGTAAACAAGAGATGTGAAAATGAAGGACCAATTTGTAACAATGATCAATTTGAGAGTTCCCTTACAAAAAGTCCATTATTTTGCAATCAACAAACAGTTCCCCCTCATACCAGAACATATAATTCTGATGAATATGAGAAAGTCTGTATTAACTCATCATGGCTTAATCAAAATTCAGATGTAAATATTATGGAAGTACCCCACAGACATAATAAAGAAGGTGAGAGCTCCCTCCTGGTCTCTAACCTAAGTAACAACCAGCATGTTCATGCTGGTGAGAACACTTACAATGGCAGTGACACCCAAAAGAGTGTCACTCTTGATTCACATCCTAGAAGGCCCCAGGGAACTCATGTCACAAAGAACCTCCATAGAGCTGGTAGACATGGGGAGGCCTCTCTTACCACTCAGAACTCACTGCTCACCCTAGCTCCCGACCCCAAGCCAAGCCTAACAAATGTGAAGAATGTGGCAAAGTCTTTAATAAAAAATCTTAACTTACTCAACATCATAGAATTCACACTGGAAAGAAGCCCTACAAATGTGATGAATGTGGCAAAGCCTTTAGCAAAGCTAAAAACTTAATAAACACTGGGGAATTTTCATTGGTATTAAACATTAAAATATAAATAATGTGTCAATGCCATTACTCAAATTTTAGACTTTCTCATGAGAAAACATACAGAGTTTGAACCTTATATATGTAATGAGTATGAAAAGACTTCTCTAGGATGTATACCTTAGAGAACAGAAACATATTTATAGTGGAAAAAAGGCTTGAGAAATATAAAATGTGCACCAAACCCTTCACATGCACTTCTTGTCCTGGTGTGTGAGAGGACTGGAGGTGGAGAGGTGAGCCTTCACCTGCACCACCTATCCTGGTCTGAGAGAGGACTAGAGGTGGAGAGGTATCCTGTAAAATTGCCTTTGATGTTTGTTTCCCGGTCACTGGGTGCCATTAGTTGCTGTGGTAGAAATAGTTCTTTCAGACATCAGGGTGTAATGCAGATAGCTGGTCTGGAAGAATGCAAGTTTATTATAAACCTAAACCATTATGTATCTGACTGTGGAAATCTTGTGAAAACAGTTCTCATAAAGATCATTATTTCAGAAGAAAAAGACCTATTTCTGAGGTTTTCCCTGTATTTTCCCAGTGATTTCACGGTGTTTTTTAAATACTTGATTTACTATATTCATGAATTTTGCTACTAAATAAAAGTGTTTCTTGATATGTTCATAATACCATGTGCTGACTCGTGTATTCTGCCACAGACAACCAGCTAGTTAAATTTATAGAAAATAGTAAGTT
>PVKS010021857.1:0-34574 GCA_004027875.1 Aplodontia rufa | reverse complement strand
AAAAAAAAAAAAAAAAAAGTAGTAGCCAATCTGACATTCTACTGTAGCCAGAGATCAAAATGAGCAAGAGTGAAAATACACAGGCTTTACATGTTTATATTTATTTAATATGAAGTGAAAAAAATTAGGACTGCTCTGAATGTGTATGGTGTATGCATGTAAAGGGAGCAGGGCTGACTTCTAAGGAATATAAGCCAATCTAATAGTATAAGCAACCATCTAATAAAGCCCATCTCTGCTCAACTACTGGCTTATTTAAAAAAAAAAAGAGGGACAGAGAGAGAAAGAGAATCAATTTTATTTAGTTTTTCATGTGGCTTTCATTGTTCTGAGACTTCGTTGAGTACGTGGTGCTGGGGTTTTAACTCAGGTCCTCACACATGCCAGGCAAACACCATAACCACTGAGCAACCTCTCCAGCCCCCTACTGACTTATTTTTAATACATCAGAAATAGTGTTAAGTAGTATTTGACAGAATTATTAACTTTTTTAAATGATGATTTCAAATACTTTGGTCACTTTTGGGCAGGTAGTATAACTTTGCAATATATATCTGCGAGATATGAAAGGTACCTCACAACACTCACGTTGTTTTCATTAGGATCCAGGCAGTATGTGAATGCTTATATATTTGATTTTTTTTACTTTACACTCTTATTAATGTAGCAAGTAATTCTTGACATGACTGGAGCTTGCCCTTAATAAAGAAACACTATAAATATACATTTTTTTTTTAAAGATAGAAAGACAATGAGAGAAAGAGAATCAATTTTTATTGAGTTTTTCACATGGCTTTTGTTGCTCTGACACTTGGTTGTGTACATGGGTGCTGGGGTTTGAACCTGTGTACTTGCACATGCCGGGCAAGCGTTGGAACCACTGAGCCACTGCTTCAGCCCCGAAACACTATATTTTTTAAAATTGTACCAATTATACAAAGGTAGATGATAACCTGTTGATATAAAATTTCTCTATTCTTATGTAATACATGAGCTTATTGGTCATTTTGCCTTTTTTGCTTTCCAACACTTTATAAACATGAATGTTACTGTGTAATTTAACTCATTTGTGATCAATTATGCCAAGTCAAGTTTTAATTTCTATTTCCTGTAGAGCTTATATTGTGACTATCATTTCTCTCCTGCTGTCTCCTCTTGATGCCATGATTTGAAAGCATGAGTAAAGGTAAAGAGGAGGCTGTTACTAAGAATAGGTAATGAAAATTTCTCTTCAACAAAGATTATGAATTATCTTGAGGAAGGTGAATGGTCAATTAGTATGCAAAGTCTTTTGAATCAGGTTCAATATTTGACAGCTGTTCAAATAAATTGAGGGGTACTGGAATAGACAATTTGTGCAATCTGTGCAACTGAAAATAAGCCTTTCATACCTATGTAGTGCATGTTTTAATATAGGTTGGATACACATAAAATTTACAATATTGAATTTTTAATATATAAATTTTTAGTATAGTTCAGTAGTGTTGAGTGTATCACATTGTTGTGCAAATAAGAAAAATTATTTTACTTTTTAAAGAGAGGAGAGTGAGACATTTTATTGAGTTTTTCACATGGCTTTCATTGCTCTGACACTTAGCTGTGTATATGGGTGCTGGGGTTTGAACCTGTGTACTTATGCATGCTAGGCAAGCACTGTAACTGCTGAGCCACCACTCCAGCCCAAGAAAAATTATTTTAAAAGACTGTTTTTAAAGGAAAAGAATACGGGGAAGTAAATAATGGTAGTTGTTTCATGGGAAAATATCCTGGACAGTAACCTGACTTTTCTTCCTTTTATCTTTAGAGATAAACTCTCTATAATGGTAATAATCCGCAATAAGTTATGAAAGTAAGCAGTTTGAATATCAGTAATCTGAAATAGCTTTTATTTACCACCAATATTTTCTTCTTTACAAAAAAGAACAGTCTGCTGAAGGTAGGTTGTTAACAATGAAAACAAAGTCTGACTTTTCAGTCATTGCAGTAAGGAATTACTAGAAATTGAGTGGACTAAGAAAACTAATGTGAGTTCCATTTTAATGGTTACTTAGTAAGTTAAAAGTATGAGTCCTTGAAATATTTCCAGCAGGATAATAGAATCATTCTGTTGAGAAGCAGAACAAACACAGTTGGGTAATTTTGCTGTAGACTTGCTATAAGGACAAAAATCAGGACTTAGGTCCATTCAAGCTAAAGGACATATTATTAAACTACTTGAAAACTTTATTAGTGATCAACTGTTACTATGGGATGCTTAAATGATTTTAGTTTTCATAAAAAATTATTACATAATATTTACTGTACTGTAACTTCAAGAGCACTTGTATTTGGTGTCCCTAAACTAGAAATGCCTTTCCTTTGATATTGATGCTTCTCAACTTTTAAAAAATCATTATTTTTTTCCAGATAAAATCTCACAAGTCAGAAGAAATTGTAGTATATGCATCCCCCTCCCATATAGTTCTACTCCTCCACTCTGCCTCCCACCACTGAATACAAACTTTCTCTGGTTTTCTCATCCATGAATATTCTCTGGAGTCCTGATTTAGATGATTTATGGAAACAGATTAATATCAGCCATTTTTAATTGCATGTCCTCTCTTTTCCATCTCATGGCCCCCACTCAGAGGAGAAGATATTCCTTAAAGCTATCTTCTTATGTGGCTGGCCTATTATGAGACCCTTAGCAACTTAGCAAGATCCTGTCTCAAAATTTTAAAAGGACTGAAGATGGAGCTCAGTGGTGAACACCCCTGGGTTCAATCCCCAGTTCCCTCTCAGCCAAAAAAAATCACTTGTGTCAGCTAACTGAGCAGTGCCACGTTTATGTTTACCTGATTACCTAAGAGGGATAAAACATCACATGCCAGTTCCCTTCTGATGTTTTACTGCTTAGTTGTGCTCTTGAACCAATAGCATTTGATAAGCATCTGAATGAAAGAAGTCACATAAAATTTTGGTCAGTGATGGGCCACACATGCTATGTTGTTTATACCATACAACCTATGTAGTAGGCAATCTATAATACCCATACAGTGACAAAATTACCTCATGACACACTTCTCTGAACACATCCCCATGGTCTAGCAACTCATGCCTATACAGTGGAAACAAGGAAGTGAGGCAAAGTTGAGACTCATGGATGAGGTCTTTGATAATGAAATATTTTATCTCTTGGGAGATAGAAAGTTTCACCAAGATTTCATGTCCAGCAAAATGGAAAACTTTGACTAGGGAGCTTTGGGTTTGATCAGTAGGGTTGCCTTACCTTGTTTATCCTGATAAATTTAGCCAACCAGCTTATGGAAAAATTAAAAAACACAAATTGTGACCCTGCCAGATCTATGATATTTAAGTTTTTATTATAGCAGCAGTGCAATGTGCTATGGGAATATCCATAACCGAAGTGTATAGCCTGGGAAGTTAGAATAGAAATATAAACTGTCATTTGAGGAACTGTTATATAACTCTCCTGAAAGTGGGAAATGATCATAAATAAATGTTAGGGGTGGCAGTTCTCTTCCATTTCTTTCTTCAAATAAGGAAAAAATACTTGTGTTTTCAAGTGTCTTTACAGGTCTGCCTTAACTATCCAAGATAGAGGATGTATTATATGTGTATGTACTGTGTTACTGGCTGATTCTCTGCTTTTTGCTCCTGATGGTTTTTGCAAATGAGAAGGCAAACATACAGTTAAGAAAAAAAGTTTCTCTCATTCCTTCACCTCTTCCTCTGCTGATGTGGCAACTTTTCTTGATACAGAATGTAAATTTTTCTTATTATTCATACCCCAAGGGGTGGAGTAAAGGCTAGTGCCTTTCTTTTCTACAGAGTGGAATGGAAGGGATAGCAGTTATTCAAAGTGATTTCCTTTCTTCATCCTGAAACTACTTTAGATTTGAATTGGCCTCTCACCACAAGTGTGAACACTAGCAGAATATTAACTCAGAAGTAGAATAGGCTCAGCACTGGGAAAAACCCAGCAGAAGGGCCTTTCCCACCTCTTAATTCACCCACAGTTATCTCTCACCTCACAAGAAAAATAGACTTTCTTAAAGAATTACAAATCATACTGAGGTGGAGGTGGTAGAAATCTTACCTTTAACCCTCTGATTGTTTTTCTTCAGACTTTGGCTGCTAGTACATGTAATTCATCAAAGTTCAACTGTTTTGATTGAAGCAGTATATTAGAGGTGGAACATTGTTTAGCTTCTATATCCCCAGTCTCAGTGGAGCTTCTTAAGCAACACTGCTTACCCTTGATTACTACTTTCTTTATCCAGGATTTGGTAGCATAATACTGACTCCAGTGGCAACAGGACTTAATATACTGTATCTATGAAGGAGTGCAGTGTGTTTTATAAAGTAGGAGAGATGGGAAGAATTATCAGTTCAAAAGAGTCAGTATCCATATAGTAGGAGTACCAGAAAAGGACGCAAAAAGAAGAAAATTGCTGTGTGTGTGTGTGTTTCAAAAAAATTAAGGATGAGTTTTCATATTGAAAGGGCCCACAAAACACCGATTGCAATGGATATAAATTTCAGAATACTGGGGACAGAGGCAGGAGGGGATAGGATCCTATTAGTGTCCAAAGTTGGTGGGGCGGGTGGATAGGTTAAGTGTAATATCAGGAATCAGAATGGGTCTGGGCTTCTCCAAAAACCAAACAAATGGAAGCTAGAAGACAGCATAGCAAAGCTTTCAAAATTCTGAGGAAAAATTACTTCTAACCTAGAACTTTTCTTTGGTCAAACTGTCAGGTCTGAAGGTAGAGGTATTTCCAGTGATGCAAAAGTTTCAAAGTTTTTACTTCCCTAACACTCTGTCTCAGGAAGATAAGAGTGCTGAAGATTTGGACCATCAAGTGAAGATATAAAAGAAGAATTAGAATACTGAAAATAAAGGTTTCAATTAGAGAGAGATGGGCAAAGGGAATTTCCAAATTCAAAGTTAAAATTTAAGTCCCAAGATGAGGGCACCAGATTTAGAGAGCAATCAATCTAATTAATCAGAAAACTCAAGGAGAGATTCATCAAAGATGAAAGTGGTAGAATATCTAAAGTGACCTAACACACTGAGGAGTTAAATTACTGATAATAAGAAGTAAAGCACAAAAATTTTCAGGGAAAAAGTTTTCAGGAATGGAAGAGTCAAAGACTATTATATGGCTCAGCTGTGAGTATCACATAGTAGTTATAAGCAAGTACAGTAAAAGGTGAATATTAATCTAATAAAAAATAAGATAACTTTATTTGAAGAATGAGGAGTAGGAAGGAGGGGTCTTTAGAAACATCTAAATTCTTGTTTTACATGGTGGGAAGACAAGTAAAACTGAGACACAAAGGTGTGTGTGTGTGTATATATATATACATATATATATATATGTATATATATGTAAAATTTAGCCAAGAAAGATGTTGCCAAGGTGAAGCAGGAAATAGGCGGAAACACAGGACTATTGTCTTTCTTGTCTTGTAGAGCTATTTGTATCATCAAGATATAGCTAATTTTTTTATTACGAGTTGAGTAGTTTTACAATCATAAATGTGTATAAAGTAACAATATGTTATGCATTTGATTGTAAACCATAGTTAACCTCACATTGCCCACATCCCTGTCTCTTAATTCTTCTATATTATGCCTGCAACAAATCTAATTGTCTATGTGTGTGTGTGTGTGTGTGTGTGTTTGTGTAAGATTGTAAATTTTATAGAATTAAATGATCGCATGCGTATTATTTGACTTCTCAGGGTGGTAAAGAGTATGCTACATTGTTGGTTGTCTCCCTAGATCTCTCCATATCTTCCCTCCATCTCCCATCTCCCTGCCTCTCCCTCCCCCCATATGACTGTGGTTCTCCTAGATTATGTGTTGCGATGTGGGAGTCCAATACATGAGTTTGACTACCTTTCCCAAAAAAAAAAAAAGTCACCAAGAAAAAAAACAACAAAGAATAATCAAGGAGAGTCAACATTTCAAGCAAGAGCACCAGCTTACAGTAAGTAGTTGATAGGTGGGTGCAAAAAGCTGAGCCTGAAAGCAATTAGCTGGCCTGAGGGACCACACAGGCTACATGGCTGGTTCATGGGCCAGCTCTACTGTTACTGCTATTTGCATGATTTGGGCAGTATATTAAAGCTGAGTCTCAGGTTCCATTTGGAAAACTATATTAATAGCATTTACCTTAAGGACTGCAATGAGAATTAGATGAAATAATGTATGTAAACCACTTAATGTATAAAAATGCAGTAATAAAATAATAGCAATAACAAAAAAGATATAGCTATTTGGTAAAAATAAAAACTAAATTAGGGGTAAAATCTAAAGATTATGCTTTCCCATCAGGAAGACCTGGATTTATCCAGTTTTTCTATTTTCTAAGTTTGGGACATTAGACACTTAACTGCCCTTTTGAAGCTGTTTCCTCATCTGTAAAAGGAAAACCATATATGCTTCTGCAGAGGAAAGATTAAATATGAGATGGTTTATGTAAACCACATGGCAAATAGGCATTTCTTCCTACCCCTGTCCTTGTTTTTCATAAGTAGGAAACTACCTTCTTCATTGTTAGGATACTTGCCATTCAAACAGAAGATTTAAATTTTTCTGGTTAATGGCTACGTGCCTCTTTGGATTGGGATCTATGTCCTCTCTCAATTCTAAAGATAGATTGAAAATTTAAATGCAATTAGGATTATTAAGTATTGATAAGGAGAACATCATTGCTGCTTGGTAGGGGAAGGGCTGTGGTCACATTGAAGTTTCTCCACTAGACTGTCATTATTAGTATATATACTAATGAGTTATGGGAATTTCATGGAAACAAGATAAAGTGCTGTTGTTCTGGGCCATCTGCCAAAGTATCAAAAAAAAATTTTTTTTAAGAGAAAGGTCTTTTACCTTAGCAACTGCATTTTTATTTCCGTGTTCTATCATCTTCTGGAACAATTCAAAAAGCAAATCACTATGAAAAAGCCATTTTATGAAAGACTATTTTCTTGTGTTGATACATATTTGTACAGTATTTTACAAAGCTTTCCCAGCTATGACTCCACCCATTCTCCCTGTCTTTGGCACTAATTTTAAATGTCTCACATCTCCCACACACAAAAAAATTTTTATCTAAGAAGTCTGAGATAGAATTTGCTGATCTATTTTTTAAAACCACCTTTGGTGATTCCAGTGTGCTAACCAGTTGGGAACCAATATCCTATAACATGACTCCATCTCCAAAATTCTAAGCTGGGGCTGATGAACTGGAGTTTTGTATGTTCTCTTTATCAATACTTAATAATCCCAATTCCATTTAAATTCTCAAATTATAGAATTGAGCGAGGGCTTAGATCCCAATGACAGGCCCTCAATCCAAAGAGGAACATAGCCATTAACCAGAAAAATTTAAATCTTCACTTTCACCTATAGCATGTCTAGACTGGACATGTATTCTGCATTTTCAGCTCTAATTTTACTTTTTTTGGCTAGGCTTTTTAAACTAGCTACTCTATTCTGCAAGTTGTCTTAGAGGAATTAATGCATTTTATACAAAATGTAGTCTAGCTAAAAATTAAGCTTTTATATTTATTTTATAGCATCTTTTAGATTTTTTCCAGAGACAAAAGGAAATAAAAGAATGAATCAAAATTTTTAATTAACTCTTGAATCCCCATAGTAGGATAGCAAAGCAAATGTTAGAATTTACTAGATCTAAGTCTTCACATTTAAGAAAAATTGGCGTGGCTCTACAAGAGTGGAAAGTTTGGTATTTCTGGCACAGCTGGATATTGAAAAGAGTTGGTTGTCAGACTACCAGGGGTTTTTGGATCCTTCAGGAATTTTCAACAGAGTGAGAGAGTATATTTCACAGTATTAAAACATTGGACCTAGTTTTAAAATAATATTTTCCTTTTAAAGTCATATCCTAAACATCTTGGGAATGACTGTAAGTGGAAATCTGAAAATTTCTGCAACCTTATTTATTTTTTTATTGAAGTTCTCACAATTACTTCTAACAAAACAAGTTCTGACTTGAAAACATTTGTCCAACAGCCTGTAGGTGTCCTCAGGGAAATTAAAAGCAGAGGTATGAAGAGCTATGCCTATGGTCAAGAAAAAGGAGTACATAGAGCTTTATGCCTGTTCCTATTTACCAATGGTAATATTATTCTCAAAGGCTAAAAGACTGCTCAGCAATTTAAAACTGTACTTTAAAGAGAAAATAGACCCCTTTGTGAAAAGTTCCTCTGTCTACCAATATTTCACTCTTTTTATAGAAACCTCTCCCTTCAGATTCAGTTCCTTCGTAATATAGTTTTGATACAGTAAATGACTCGGGATGCTGGAGGGGTAGCTAATCTGCTAACTCCTAAGATTTTAACTACTGTTTCAGAAACAGCTTTGCCTTTTAGTAATCTTGTGCAGCCTATGACATCTCTTACATTATTTTCTTGGGTTTGGGGGGGACCTTTCTAAGATTACCTTTAAAAAATTTTTTTTTAACTTTTCTGGTCAAGATCAGAAGATAGATAAAAACTCTACTCTTTTGTAAAATCACTAATAACAATATTGTCATACATTTTGTAGTATAGAAGAGAGACTTAAGAAAAATCACACAAAACCCCAATGAGGCTTATTTTTCCTGTTTTTAACCATTGTATAAAGGTTAATAGACCAGAGCATTAGATAGCATTCCTACCCATTTGATTAATTGAGAAAAATGGAAAGGCTGTGACTGTTTGTCTCTCCCAGGGAGAAAAGCAGTGCTTTTCCTGTTCAGCACTGAACCAGCCAGGATACAGATGATCTCCTCTTTTGGAAACCAACTAAAAGCAAATAGAACTTATTTCTTTTACAGTTCAAACTATAAGATGATCAGAGCTGATCAGGCAACTCCCAAAAATCAGGAACCTATTATCATAATAGGGTAATTATAAAATTACCCTCACCAAGGTAATATAGATGGCTTACCCCTGCAACATTCCATCCAGTGAGAAAGAGAAAAGATGAAAGGGAGAGCTTGTCTTGGAAGTTATAGCCATTTGCCAATTTCAGAACAGTCGCACGTCTATTCCAGCTAAAAATATTTGGTATTTTAAGAACAGAAGGGAGGACTGGCAACGTAGCTCAGTTGGTAGAGCACTTGCCTAGCATGAGCTAGACCCTAGGTTCAATCCCCAGCACTACCCATTTTTTAAAATTTAATTTAATATTAAAAAAAAGAGACAAGAAGAATGAATATTCAGGAACAAATAACATATTCTTCATACCTGGTTCATTTAATCTTCATAATACTCTACAAACTATGAAATGAATAATATGAACACTAATGCTCAGTGAAGCTAAGTAAATGGCTAGAAAATTACAGATTTGGGATATGGATTTAAAGCCTTTACACTTTTCATTCTACCTTCTAAAGTTGTTTAGGGGGTCTGAACCCCCAGAGGCTCATACCCATCTCACAATGTAAAATGCATTCAGTCCATCTCCAGCAGCCCCACATTCTTAACAATTTCAGCATTGCTCAGAAGTTGAAATCCAAAGTCTCCTGTAAGACTCAAGGAAAACTCTTAGCTATGAGCCGTTTTAAAAGTCTAAAGCAGTTATATATATCCAACATACAATGACACAGAGTAAATATTCCCATTCTAAAAGAAAAGAATAAGGAATGGAACCAAAGCAAAACAGAAGCTTATCAGGGCACACATTATGTTCTGTAGCTTCACATTTTGCATCTGGGGCATGTGGTGATGAGCTGTGGGACCCAAAGGGCACTATCACCTTCTTGGTTGCCAGCCACATAGCCTCTTTCTTGGGTCTGCTATGCTTGCTGCCTACAGCTTTCTTTGCAGTTGTTCTTGGCATCTCTAACTTCTTGGGATCTCCCATTGCAGCTTCAGCTTCGTTTTCATAGCTTCACATGTTGTCCTATCAGAAACTGCCCACAGGAATTCTGGTCCTGCTACACATTGCCTGCTCCTATCAAATCTTGATAGGAGCTTCTATGACTCCCTAACGCCAGCATTTTTCATTCTTGCTCAACCAGCACCATGTGGATGACACCGAGATCTGCTACCAGTAGGAGCAGTAACCAGTCCAATTTGGACAGTGGCTGCAGTATCCTCTAAGTGCCTGAGTAACTTGAGCATGGTGAATTGAATCCCAGGAAAACAACTTCTTAGGCATTCCCTGTTCTCTCTTCAAAGCAAAGTCTTTCGAATGAGTCTACACTTTTATACCTTTGAACCTGCAGTGGGTGGGGTCTTGGTTATTCTTCAGGTGCCCTCAACTCCTTTCCTTCTGTCTCTGTGCAAAGTACGTATTTTTTTCTTTAATGTCACTAACCTTTTCAACAGTTGCATCTTTCTGGCCCCAACTTTAAATGTGATCCTTTTCTGGCCAAACTGCAAATTTTTAAAATCTTTCTGCTCCGCATTTTGCTGCTGATTCTTACAGGAAGTAGCTTGTTGCTTAGAGATTTTCTTGGTGCTTTCCCCAGAGCAGGCATTCACTGAACTGGAAAGCTGAGTTGGAAATCTGCTGCCCTGTCTTTTGCTTTCTTGCTGAAACCACCTGGTCTCTGGGTGGAAAAAGAAGTCGTTATTGCTGGAGGAAAAAAAATGAGTGAGTGTCCAGGCTTCAGGAGGATTGCAAAGGATAGGCCAGGGAACTGGGAGGGGAGTGCATCCAGCTAACCCAGCCACCTTCCAGGATGTCGAGAGTATCTTAATCTTTTCCTCATGTGGTTAATGGAAACCAAATCAAGAAATGAAGTGAAATACTAAATAGAGTATTTCCAAGAGATTGCTCTAGCTTTAGCTTCCTAGATTTGGGGAAGGAGTCTGGCCATGGGATTTGGATTTTTTTTATCAATTTTATTTAGTTTTTTACGTGACTTTTGTTGTTCTGATGCTTTGTTGTAAACATGGTGCTGGAGTTTGAACCTGGGTCCTTGCACATGCCAGCAAGCCCCATAACTGCTGAGCTACCACTCCAGCCTCAAGATTCGGATTTAAGCATGTGTACTATCAATAAAAAGGATTCCCCTCGAGCCTTGCATATTTTACAGAAGGCGTACCAAAATGTAATTGAAATGTAACTGCCACCGTTTTGAAATTAATTTTATACTAACAAATGCCTTTTTAAAATAGATGAACAAGTGGCTTTAAAGTTCAGGGTGTTAATATTTGAAATCTGGCCAATTTAATTAGCTGGGTCCCAGAGATTCCTTTTTTTCTGTTCAGTATCACTGCTCTGACACCTAATTCTTTTTTTTAATGTGAAATAGGAATTAAATTTTAAATGTATCAGTTATTTGTATCAACTGAAACTTATCTCCTCAGTAAACATTCTTATTTCAGGAAATAATATGCATCAATATAGAATTTACTCAGCAGCTCCTCTTAGTGACATTTGTGTGATCTAATTCAAGGACTTCAGGTGAAGACTCCACATGATTTGCTTGCATATGATGCACCTATATTTAATGCAGCATTTACATTTTTAAAAAGAAGAATGCACCTTCCTGATGGAACACACATGCATTTTTAACTCACAGACTCAAGAACTGTAGAACCAGGAAATTCCTTAAAAATCAAGTTCAAACATCTATTTTTTATACTGGAAAGAAAGAAACTTGGGTCACAAAAGATTTAATGGACCTTAACTAAGGGTCAATCAGTAGTAGAGGGGCTGAAGCAGTGGTTCAGCGGTTATGGCGCTTGCCTGGCATGCACAAGTACGTGAGTTCAAACCCCAGCACCACGTACACAACCAAGTGTCGCAGGAATGAAAGTCATGTGAAAAACTAAATAAAGATTGCTTCTCTCTCTCTCTCACTCAATCACTGTCCCCTCTTTCTTTAAAAAAAACAAAATCAGTAGTAGAATAAAGCATGAAACCACATAGAGTCCCAATCTCTAATTTGTCCCAGATTTTAAAACCAAGGTATGGTTTATTTGTCATTTGCCATGAGGTGTAGTTTTTTTGAGATTAGATAACTATTTCAAACCTCTAATTTCCATATTAGCATATTTCATATATTATAGTCCCTGTAACTACTTCTAATTCACATTTCTTTCCCTCCTTGCATACTTACTTTTAATCTCGTGTATTTTTTGTAAACGGCCTTAAATACTTATTTGAATTAGAAAGTATCTAAAGTACTCAAAGTGACACTTTTTATTAATGCCAGTTGCTTATGTTGCCATAGTGTTTATGGCTAGGCAGAAGTCCTACTCATATTAATTGTCCTGGCAAGATTTTGTCTTTTTTATTTATCAGTGGTAGCGGTGGGAACCACCTTCCCAAGTGGAATGACTAAAAAAATTACTATTCCTTCAGGTCTTCAGAAACTTATAACAGTGTGACACCAATAATACAAAACTTGAAATATTTTTATTAAGCCTGTACATAAGTTAGGAGCATGTTTAGTATCTTGAAAGACACTGTTATGATTGAAATATTACTTGTACCTACGTATTTAAAAGAGCATTGTGGGGACTGAGGTTGTAACTCAATGGTAGAGCATGTACTTAGCATATGCAGGGCCCAGAACTCAATCTTCAGCATCAAAAACACAGAGGAAAATAAAAGCATTAAAATTTATGTTCAGTCAAGTTTCAGGAATGGTACCAAGACCATTCAGAGAATAACCCTTTCAACAAATGGTACTGGAACGCCTGGATGGTCTCATACAAAGGAAGGAATCTTGATCCTATCTCATATCATATGCAAAATTAACTCAATGTGGATCTAAAACCAAATGTAAATACTAGAATTATAAAACTCATAAAGGAAACTTAGTTGAAAATGTCCATGACCTTGGATTAGGCAATAGTTCTAAGAAATGGCAGCAAAAGAGCCCAAGCAACCACAGAAAAATATAGGTAAATTGGACTTCATCAAAATTTAAAATGCTGTGTGTAAAAGGAAGATACCAAGAAAGTTAAAAGAGCT
The DNA here is from genome assembly GCA_004027875.1 of Aplodontia rufa. Taxonomy (NCBI): domain Eukaryota; kingdom Metazoa; phylum Chordata; class Mammalia; order Rodentia; family Aplodontiidae; genus Aplodontia; species Aplodontia rufa. Next base: position 21,622 of record PVKS010021857.1, on the reverse strand, counting down.
TTGTCTAGCAGTGAAGAACTCCCCGTGAAACATGCCACTCACAAAGGATCTCCTTTATCCCTCTCCAGAAGAGAAGAGAAAACACAAGAAATTTCTGATACTGACCCCCAATTCCTACCTCACAGTTCTGAAATACCCAGGATGCTATAAAATCACCATTCTTTAGCCATGCACAAATGGTAATTTTGTGTGTGTGTTGATTGCTGCACTGTCCCCTACCAATCTACAGAGGAAAAACAGGACTTACAGAAATATGTTTCTTCGGGAGGAAGCCCCACTAAAAGTACCCTGAATCAAGATAGGAAACCATCTGAGTGAACACATTTTATATATTTTTTTTTTAAATGAAAGAGGACTGTAGGTATAGGCCAGTGAAGGATGATTTGCCTAACATGTAAGGCCCTAAATTTGAATTTGATCCCCAGCACTACACACACACACCAAAAAAAAAGAAAAGAAAGAAAGAAAGAAAAAGGAAGTGAAAATAATACATCTACGTAGCAGGAGAAAATAGTTGTTATAAGTCATATATTAGATAAGGACCTAGTTTCTAGAATATATAAAGAACTCTTATACCTTAACAATAAAAAGACAACCTAGTTTTAAAAATGAGTAGAGGATTTGAATAGATATTCCTCAAAGATACATAAATGACCAACTAGCACATGGAAAGATGCTTGACATCATTGGTCATTAGGGAAATGTAAATCAAAACCACAATTTGGGACTACTTCACACCCACTAGAACAGCTATGATTTTAAAAATGGACTATAAGAAGTGTTGGCGAGGATGTGGAGAAATTGGAACTGTTGTGGATATGTAAAATGATATGGCTACTATGGAAACAATTTGGCAGTCCCTCAAAAAGTTAAACATAGAATTACCATCTGACCCAGTAGTTCCACTCCTAGGCATATATCTGAGAGAATTGAAAACATATGTTCACACAAAAATGTGTATACAAATGTTCATAGTAGCTTTATTTATAATAGCCAAAAAGAAAAAGCAACTCATATGTCCATCAGCTGAAAAATGGATAAACAAAATATTGTATATCCATACAATGGAATATTATTTAGCCACATAAAAGAATGAATACTATTACATGCAACTGTATGAATGAACCTCAGAAATAGTATCTGGTGTGAAAGAAACCATACATAAAGGCCATATATTACGTGATTCCATTTATATGAAATGTCAAAAAGAGGCAAATCCACAGAGACAAAAACAGATTAGTGGTTGCTGGGAGATGGGAAGAGAGAAGAAGAATTGGTACTGACTTTTAATAGGTTTAGAGTTTCTTTTTGGGGTGATGAAAGTCCTGAAATTTGATAATAGTCATAGCTGTACAACATAGTGAATATTAATAAGTACTGAAGTGTTGGCTTGAAAATGGTGGGTTTTATTTTATTTGAATTGTATCTGTTTTTAAGAGAGAGAGGGACAGTAAGCATGTGGCTTTCGTTGCTCTGACACTTTGTTGAGTGTGTGGTGCTGGGGTTCAAAACTGCATCCTTGCACTTGCCTTGCATGAGCCACTACTTCAGCCCCTTGAATTGTATCTTAAAATGCTAAATTTTTAAAAAAGCATTGTATAGGGCTGGAGTCGTGGCTCAGCAGTTACAGTGCTTGCCTGGGATGTATGAGGACACAGGGTTCACCACCTACCCAATGAAGAGTAGGAGCATCGAAAGTCACATGAAAAACTAAATAAAATTGATTCTTTCTCTGTCTCTCTCTCTGTCCCTCTCTAAGGAAAAAAAAAAGCATTGTATGACCAAATATGAAATGAGAAATGTTATGACAGATTAGAGACTAAGATTATAATTTCCCCAAAAGCAAAATAATTTGGTATTCTCCATAATCAGTAGAGGACTTTGTCTATTCTGAAGCTTTTAAACGGTTAAGATAAAAGTCCCGTGTTGTAGTTTTTATAGCTGAGGAGGAAGAATCAGTCATTAGGTAGCTCTCTGCTCAGAGCCAAGGAATGTGGTTAGAGATATTATGCAAACTGAGATGATAAAACCAAATTAACCTCCTTTGAGCAAATCACCTGTGTTCAGAAACAGTAGGGAAGTTGGAAGACTAATAGATAATGGGGGTAGGACTGAAGAGATGTGATTTTTCTTTTTTTATGTACAATCCAACAGCAGCTCTCCCTAGATTTTGTGCTAAAATAAGAGCATTTTCACACATTTTAATTGCTCTGTGATAACAACAGTGTGAACTCCATCCACAAACATTTATTATCTATTTAATTTTGCTCTAATTTCAGTGTAGCAAGAATTCACCTTGTAAGTGGGAGTAACTGTCCATTTAGTGAAAAGAAATCCCGTCCCACATTGCTAATCCTGTTGTACATTTCTATAGTAAAGTATTAATAAAAAATATACCCTTTTATATTTCTCTATATTTAGGTTACATTTATAGATTATTATTCTCAAAATATAATTGTAATGAACTAGAACCTCACTTTATAAACTGCAACCTTAGTGAAGACTATTTAAAACTTGCAAAAGGTTTCGTAGTATTTGAGGTCAGGAGTTCAGTTGAAACTTTAATGCCTTTATAAACTTTTATAGTACTTGGTTTATGTTAAACCATGAAAAACTATCTTTAAGATGCATTTCTAAGATGAGATGTATGTAACTTAGTAACTATCTAAATTATTCTGATCATTTTCCAGACCTGCCATTTATTCCATCCTGTATAGTGATGCTACAGGACAAGGAGGAATGGATAAAAACATTGGTGAGCAACTCAATAAAGCATATGAAGCCTTCCGACAGGCATGCATGGATAGAGATTCTGCAGTAAAGGAACTACAGCAAAAGGTGTGTAGTTCTGGTTTTGAAAGTTGTTCTTAATACTGGTAAATGGAATTTGAGACCCTTTGCACCTGAAAAATATTATATCATTAGAAACTGAAGAACTATAATTAGTGAAACATAGGGATGTATTAATGGACAAAATTCGAGATTTTTATTCATTCTTTTAAAAAAAAATTGTGACCTGTGGGAAGAGTTGATTTGATGGTTCTAAGGTGATTATGTTCAGGAAATATAAAGAATGTTTTCCATATATAACTTTTAAATATCAGTGCTTATTTTGTTTATAGAGCAAATAAATGTAAAAATAGTTCTATGAAAGACTGAAAGAAGTCTCAGCTAGTTTTGGGGTTTTTTCTTTTAGCTTGTTATTTGGATGGCAGAAAGATTGCAAATCTTAAAATATGCTGAAACTAAATTTGTTAATCATATATAATAGTCTTCCATTCTTTATGACAGTTAAAATAGAGTATTTCAGTGAAAGCTTTACTATCTTACTAAAAGTTTCAGGCTTTAAATTATTGTTGTGCACAACATTTCTGTTCAGTACTTTCAGTGTCAAAAGAAAGTAATTTGGAAGACAAAACTTATTTAACCTAGTAGTTCCTAAGTACATGCCTGCCATTTCTCATCGTGGATGAGAAAAATAAGGATAATGTAATGAACTTATTGAAATACTAAAATTATTCTTTTTAAAATTCTGTCCTCTAATCTGATATTATGTTTCATCTTTCTGTTTTATTAAAATTGAGAATTTTATTAACATTCACTTGTGAAATGATAGTGAGTTTCTTCCTTACTTAGTATCATTACTTAGTTGTGTTTCAGAGGTCCCAAGTTCCGCTCACACATTTTGTAATTCACTGGAACTCACAGGACACAGCATTCAGCCACACGCATAACGACATGGTTAAGACACATTACCACATCATTCGTGAAAAAAGACATTAGGAAGAATCTAAAGGAAGCCATGTTTGGTCTTTCTATGCACTTTCCTTCCAGCTTCACAATTCTGTCACATGTTTGCAAAGTGTAAGGTACTCCGTTTGAGATTGAGAATTCAGTTTTTTTTTATTTGTTTTTGTTTTTTAATTGAGGGCTGGTCAAATAGATACCTGTTATCAACCAAAATCCCAAATTCAAAAGCAAAGTATGTGTTCACCATAAATTTCACTGTATAGTCACAGTAGGCTAACACAGTAGTCACTATCTTATCACTTAGGAAACGTTTTCAAAATTAAGTTCTTGATGCTATTCAAGGGCCAACCTTACAAATAGCCCCCCCCCCCTTTTTTAAGAAGGGACAGTGAGAGAGAGAGAAGCAATTTTTATTTAGTTTTTCATGTGACCTTCATTCCTCAGAAACATCATTGTCTATGAGGTGCTGGGGTTAAAACTTGCATACTCGCACAGGCCAGGCAAGCACCATAACGAGTGAGCCACTGTTCCAGCCCCACAAATAGACCTTTTTAAAGATAACAGCCTAAAGCTGGGCATGGTACTAATCCCAGCTACTCAGGATGCAGAGGCAGGAAGATTGCAAGTTTGAGGCCAACCTAAGCAACTTATTAAAAAGGGTTAGAGAAATAACTTAGTGTACGCTTGCCTAGCATACATAAAGTTCTGGGTTCAAACTCCAGTACTGCACAAAAAAAAAAAGCCAGGAGGGAATGTCCTCAGGACTACCATATTAAACTATGCATGCACTGGCCGTTGAAAGTAGGAGATCTTACATTGGTTCCCTCATTTAAAAAAAGAAGAAGAAAAGTTTTTATCATCCTGTAAAATTTTGAAGCCTAGGAAATATACTAGTTCTTACTTGCTTCATAAATACAGTATAGGAATTACACAATTCCTTTTCTCATTTCTAGTTGGTAAGCTATTATTAAATGCTGATATACATATCTTCCTTCATTCCTCAGAAATAATCATCTTTCTTTATGATTTTCCTCTGGGTTTACAAAATAATACTCCATTATATTAATAAATGGACTTACGGGCATGATATGGTGCAACTTTTGAAAATTATTGCAGCGAAGTTTAGAATTTAGATTTCTTTCTTTCCAGAAGTATAGGGCATAATCACTTTTGTGAAAAAACAAAACATAAATTCTTCAGCTGTTAATCTTCTGTTTTTCAATGGGGTTAAGAAACTCACAATTCTATTTGTGTCCCAGGAAAGTTTTGGAAATGTAGACTTAGGGAAATAGAGTATTGAGATGTTCTTAGGTTAAGGAAGAAAAAGAAATTTCTCTTAACTCCTACTCTTCTTCCACTGGTCAGTGTTGTAAGCAGCTAGAAATTTAACCCCTTGTTATACCATGAAACAAGCTTTGCACATGTTAGCATATGTCCCAAAGAAAGAAAAGGGAAAATTTTTGTATTAATGTTTGTCATGTACTCAAGAGTGAATGAAGAAAAAGATGTATGCTGTTTGTTACTTTATAGTACAGTCAAGGTTGCAAGGCCTTGATTATGGTCCCAAAGAAAGACAAAAAGAAAAAAGGGAGGGAAAGAAGAATTATTGAGTGTGCCTACTATGTAGTGGGCCTTTGATGAGGTTTTGAAAATACTAAAACAAAACATCATTTATGCCTTTAAGGAACTTTTAAAGTTCAAATAAATAATGAAAACTATTTTTATTATATAATAAAGGATAGAAAAGAAAATTAGTAGTAATTACTGTAGTATGCCAAATGTAACAGTAAAAATCAGTGCAGGATAATATATGAGGGAAGAGATGAGGCACCTAATTCATACTTTGTAGATGAAGTCACAAGCTCCATATGAGTTAACATTTTGGACTAAAATTAGGAAAAATTTAGTAAATTAAGGGACACTGGTCCTGCAAGTGGGAGGAGCATTATGTGTAGCACCTTGTGTGTACCAGAAGGTGGCCCTATGGCTGGAAAAAGAGTGAACGAGGGGCTGGAGCCATGGCTCGGCAGTTAGGACCTTGCCCAGCATGTGCAAGTGCACAGGTTCAAATCCCAGCACCCATGTACACAGCTAAGTGTCAGAGCAACAAAGGCCATGTGAAAAATTAAATGAAAATTGATTCTGTCTCTCTCTCTCACTGTCCTTATCTCTTAAAAAAAAAATTTCAAAAAGAATGAAGGACATTGCAAGCTACAGTGGATAGATTGTGGCCTGTTCATGAGGAATATGGCTAAGTAGTTTATACCGTATCCTTATTCAGTCAAAAGTTACTGAGAGATTTAACATTCCTGTCAGTGAGCTAGAGATAGGATACAGAACAATGTTGAATTCAGCTCAGCAGACATACTAAGAACGCGTTTCATGCTAAGCATTGTTCTAAGAGCAAGGAATGTTAAAGTGTAGTAACCATCTAGATGTACTTTAAGCACTCTAATAATTTTATTAATAAAAATTATGTGTATTAATACACAATTACATATACATATTGATACATGTTGAATATATGTGCTACACGTTATACTTCAGTTTGAAAAATGAAAAAAATGCAAGCCCATTAGTTCATTCAATCAAAATAAGGACCTAAATTAAGCTTTAGGGAGAAGATCTAAATTTTCTTTAGCAAATACTTTGGAAAGTAGGTGATACCTGAATGCAGGCCATGTTTTGAGGGTGCAGGTATAGATTCTAGAATGATACTCAAGTATCTTGAATAGATGACCAGATTAAAGGGGGTGCTGATGACTGAAATCAAGAGTAGAGAAGATGGTGTAAATTTAGGGATGGGGAAATAAAAAGTGTAATTAGGTTTTACTTAATAAATTTAATTACCTGTGTAGCACATTGATGAGAAAAGCCAGTGGAAGGTTTAATGATGGATCTGGAAAAGCCTATAAAAAGTACTGAGTTGGAGATTCTAGTTACAGTAATAAATTTTTTGTAGCTTTAAATGTGATTAACTTTTCCCAGTTAGAGTTTATAGGTTGAAGGTGTATTTGAAGGACAGAAGTAGAAAAGGGTGAAAGGAAAGGAAGCTGGCAAACCAGTTAGCCCCTGGAGATTCAAAGCATTAAATAGTTGAGAGGCATAGGAAGAGAAGCCTAGGGAACATCAATATTTTAAAGAATAGACATTTAGGGGCTGGAGCAGTGGCTCAGTGGTTACAGAGCTTGCCCGGCATGCACAAGTATGTGAGTTCAAACCCCAGCACCACGTACACAACAAAGTGTCAGAGCACCAAAAGCCACATGAAAAACTAAATAAAATTGTTTCTCTGTCTCTCTGTCTCTCTCACTGTCCCTCTCTCTTTAAAAAAAAAAAAAAAGAATAGACATTTAGAAGGGGGAATCATTAAGGAGACTAGCAAAACATATTAACAGGTAAGAAACAAATTAGAGAAGAAGAGAGTGCTACAACAGAAGCCATTAGAAAACAGTTTCAAGAAGGATGCAGTAGGGGTTGGGGATTTAGCACAGTGTCAGAGCTCTTGCCTAGCACACACAAGGCCCTTAGTTTAGTCCTCAGCCCTGGGGGAAAAAAAAAAAAAAGGATGTAGTAGTTATCAGTACTAGATATCTAAGATATCTGGTAAGCTAATGTCTGACAAGCATATATTGCATTTGGCTTTATTGAGGATATTGACATTTATTAGGTCAGTTAAGTGGAAAAGGGAGGGAAAATTGTAGTATGCTGAGGAGAATTAGGAAATGATTGAGTAAATATATTATAAACTGGGCTGGAGTGGTGGCTCAGTGGTTATAGTGGCATGCACAAGGATGCGGGTTGGTACCCCAGCACCAAGTATGCAATGAAGTGACAGAGCAACGAAAGTCACATGAAAAACTAAATAAAATTGATTCTCTCTCTTACTGTCCTTCTCTCTTTCAAAAAAATTCTATTTGATATATATATACACAGATATATACACGTACACATATATACACGTACGTATATATATATATATATATATACAAACACATACATATTATAAACTACGTAGTTAAAAAGTTTGTGAGGAAGAGAAATCAGGTGATAGCTAGATAAAATTTTGGCTTTTTTTCTTTTCTTTTAGGATGAGTGAAATGATATTGGAAAATAATAGTACGCAGAAGAGAAGGTTTGAAAATAGAGGAGAGGAAAAAATAATTGATGCCCTCCTACAGTCAATTCCATATACAACAGCCAAAGTGATTTTTTTTCCTCCAGTACTGGCAATTGAACCCTTGGGTACTCTATCAATGAGCCAAATCCCCATCCATTTTTGTTTTTTATTTTTGATAGTCTTTCTAAGTTGCCCAGGCTGGGCTTGAACTTACAGTCTTTCCTGCTGTAGTGTCCCAAGTAGCTGGGATTACAGATGTGAGCTACCACACCTGGCCAGAGTGGTCCTTAAAAGTAATTGTTTAAATGTTAATTATCAGTCTCCTACTCAAAATTTTACATTATTTCTACAAAATAAAATCCCCACTATAGCCTACCAGAGCTTAGCAGAATTTGACCCTTTCCAGGCACTTTGTCATTTTCTCTTGCCACTCTGTGCTTTTCACAGTCTTCTACATATTAATTTCCTGCTATTATTCAAATATATTCCTGTTTCAGAGCCTTTGTATTTGCTTTTCCATTTTCCTGGAGTGTTTTTCCTTGAAATATTTCCATCGTTTCCTCCCTTACTGCTTTCAAGTTGCTTCTCAGGTACCACCTCCTCAAAGAAGCTTTTCGTAATCATCCTGAATATAAAAGCAATCTCTATTCCTCTGTCTTCCAACTCTACTCGCTTATTATCCCTCAGAGCATATATTACTTTGACATTTCTTTTTAATTTATTTGGCTCCTGTAGGCCTGAGTCCTTGTCTTGTTCACTTTTATGTCCCCAGTACCTAGCATGTACGTGCTCAAATATTTGAAGAACAGAAGAGAGAATGAGTAAGAGGAAGGAAAGAAGAGTAATTAGCCTCTGTATACTTAGAAAAGAGATTAGAAATTGATTGTGACCATGAAGATAAACACCTATTCCTCTTAGGACTGCAGGTACCAAGAGGGAAAAAAAAAAACCCACCAGTGAATATAAGTTTGTAGATGGGAGGAAGTAGTAGCAAAAAATTAGAGGGATTTTTGTGTAAGAATTCATCTTTTTCTGTGAAATATAAGATCAGGTCATCTACCATCAAAATGACAGGAAATTTTGTGGCATTTTTTTCTTGTCCTTGCCACAGCACCTTCCCAACATGCCATGGTGTGGTTAGGAGAAAATGGACCAGTTCTTGATTCTTGTCCTAAGAAGCAGCATAGTAGTGTTCTAGTCTCTCCATGCCTGCCCAAAAGACTATCTTATATCTTGCCTCACTCTGAATTCAAGAGCCATGAATGGTGGCAAAGTTTGGTTCTCAGGCTGAAATGTAGTGTGCAAGAAAACTGAAGAAATAACTCAGACCTGCAAACATGTGGGAGTAAATAATTACAGGAGAATAAAGGATTACAATAGAACTGTAAGGTCTCATGAATAAGCTGGGGTCAGATTTTGGGGGAAGTTATTGTATTTATAAGAATCCAAGGATAATCAGAAGTTTAAAAAAAGCATACACTTAAGCCCAGATAGGACTATGCTAGAAAAGGCCTGAGAAGACCTTAAACCTTCATCATGGACTGATCTCAAGGATCAGGGGCCTGCTAGTTAATGAAAGTCTTTCACATCAGACTGCAAAAACTTAGGCTGTAAGAGTTGACTCTTTTTCCAGATCCTCAGTTTTCAATAGAAGGTCACAAGTAATGCAACGAAACGGAAACAGCCCATTCACAGATTCAGAATATATTTTCAGAAACAGTACCTGAAGAAAGATATATCTCCGACTTACTGGACAAAGACCTTAGAACAACTATCTTAAACATAGTTAAAAATCTAAAGGAATACATGAACAAAGAACTAAAGGAAAAGCAACAATGAAAAATGAGAACATCAATAATGAGATAAACATTATCTTTAAAAAAGAACTAAGATTTTAGAACTAAAAAGTACAATAACTGAATTGGAAGTTTAACACTTTCAATAGCAGATTCAAACAGGAAAAAAAAAAGAATCAATGAAATTGAAGACAAATCATTTGATATTATGGAGTCCGAGGATAATGAAAAAAAAAAGTGAACAGAACCTATGGAACTTGTAAGGCAACATCAAATGGACCAGTATACACATTTTAGGAATCTCAGAAAAAGAAAGAGAGAGAGAGATTCGCAGAGGTCATCTGAAGAAATAATGACTGAAAACTTAGCAAATTAAGCAATAATGTGGATTTACAAGTCACTGACAAAGCCAAAGATGCTACAAGAATGAAACACCTCAGACTAACGTCCCTTAAATATTTGCCATGATATAAATATTTGTCCTCTCCAAAACTTAATGTTGAAATTCATTTCCTATTATAACTGTTATGGTTTGGGTCTAGAAAGACCCCCAAAGGCTCATGTGTTGGAAGTTTTAATCCCCAGTGCAGCAATGTCAGAGGCAGGGCTTTTGGGAAGCAATTAGATCATGAGTGATTTCGTAGCTGAGTAGACTCTGGGGAGGTGGTAGAAATTGTAGGAGGTGGAATCTAGGTGAAGGGAGTGGGTCCTTGGGGCATGCCTTAGGGGACTGTATCTTCTCCCCAGCCCCTCTGTTCTCTCTGCTTCCCAACCATCCTGAGATAAGCAGCTTTGTTCCACCACACCCTTCCTCCATGAGGTACTGTCTCATCACATGCTGTAGAACAATGGAGCCAACTCACCATAGACTGAACCTTTACAACCATGAGCCAAAATAAATCTTTCCTTTTTTAAGATATTCTCAGTTATTTTGTCATAGCAATAGAAGGCTAGCACAATAACAGTATTAAGAATCAACATCTTTAAAATGGGATTAATGCCCTTGAAAGGGTAAGGTCAATTCCCTCTTACTCCTCTCTTTGCCCTGCCACCACTTGCTGATGTAGCAAGAAGACCCTTAGCAAATACTGGCATCTTAATCTTGGATTTCGCCAGAACTGAGGAAATAAATTTCTGTTCTTTGTAAATTGTCTGGTCTCAGATTCTGTTATAACAGCATAAGACAGACAAATAATTTTTGTTATGGTTTGAATATGAAGTATCTCCCAAAAACTCATCTGTGAGACAATGCAAGAAAGTTCAGAGGTGAAATGATTGGTTTATGAGAGCCTAAACCTAATCAGTACTTTAATTCACTGATAGGGAATAACTGGGTAGTAACCATGGGCAGATGCAGATGTGGTGTGGATGGAGGGCTTAGGTTACCAGGAGTATGATTTTGAGGTATATTTTTTTGTCCCTGGTGAGCAGACTCTCTCTCTCTCCCGCTTTGCTTCCTTGTTTGGTTCTGAACTGCTTTCCTCCACTACACCCTTCTACCTTGATGGTCTGCCTTACCTTGGGCTCAGAGCAAAGGAGTTGGCCATCTATGGACTAAATCTCTTAAAACCATGATTCCCAAATAAACTTTTCCTCCTCTACATTGTTCTCGTCAGGCCTTTTGGTCACAGCAACAAAGAAGCTTACTAGAACGATATTGATGTAAAAATCCTCAACAAATTTCTGGAATACCAAACACATTGCATATTGAAAAGTTTAGACACCAAGATCATATGAGATTGATTCTTGCAGTGGTAAGATGGTTGAACATCAAAAATTAGTCAACGGCAGTATGCCATGTTAACAGGATTAAAAAACAAAAAAAGACAGTCATCTCCATTGATACAAGAAAAGAATGTTAAGATTCAATAATCTTTTAATGATGAAAAACAAATTAGGAATAGAAGGAAATTAGCATAATAAAAGGCCGTATATGTAAGACTCATGTTTTCATCTAAGATTGGGAATAAGACAAGGATAAAGACTTGCATCACTTATTCAACATTGCCTGGGATTCCTAGCCAGAGCACTTAGAAATAAATAAATAGATAAATAAATAAATAAAGTCATTGAAATAGGGTAGAGGAAGAAATGAAATCATTTGTTTTCAAATGATACTTACCTATAGAAAATCCTGAAAAGTTCACACAGAGTGAGGGGAGGAGACACACACAGTAAAAATAAGTAAACTTGTTAGAATAAATTCAGTAAAGTTGCAGGATACAAAATCAACATGGAAAAATTCAGGACATTAGCAGTAAACAATCTGAAATGGAAAAGAAAACTTATGTTTGTAATAGCATCAGAAAGAATAAAATCTTAGGTGGCAGCTTGTGTACTGAAAATTACAAAACATTGTTATAAAAAATTTAAAGAAGACACTCAGTATATAAAAAGAAATCCCACATTCATGGATTAGACCATTGTCTTTCTCCATTTTACAAAAATTAACTCAAAATACTTCAAGAATCTAAATGCAAGAGCTTAAGCAATAAAATTCTTAAAAGAAATCGCAGGGGAAAAGACTCATGACATTGGATTGGCAGTGATTTTTTGGATATGGTACCAAAACCAGAGGCAACTAAAGAATAAAATAGATTAATGAGATACCACTGCATACCCATTGGTATGGGAATTATGCAGAAACAGAATGAAATTGTTGGCCAGGATGTGGAAAAATTAGAATCCCTGTGTATTGTTAGTGGGAATATAAAAAGGTACAGCCACTGTGGAAAATGGAATGGAAATTCTTTAGAAAATTACCATATCATCTCCTGATTCCCTTCTTGAATATATGCCCAAAGGAAGTGGAAGCAGAAGAGTGGTGATATAGCTCAGTGGTAGATCACTTGCTTACAAGACTGGTTCCATCCTCAGTACTGGGGGGAACAAAGTGAAAGTACTGAAATAGTTTATTTACCCACATTCATTGCAGCAACCTAGCTGTTCATCAGTGGATAAATGGACAAGCAATGTAACGTGTACATACAACAGAATCTTACTCTGCTTTAAAATGGAAAGGAAATTCTTATATATTCTACAACTTGAAATCTTGATACTATGCTAAGTGAAATAATCTAGTCACAAAGGGCCAAATATTTTATGATTCCAACTATGTGAGTTTTCGAAAGTAGTCTGATTCATGAAGACATAGTAAAAGTGTGGATACCTGGGGCCAAGGGAGAATTGGTGTTTAATGGGCATAAAATTTCAATCAGGGAAGATAAAGTTCTAGAGATACACAGTAATGATGGTTCCACATCAATATAAATATATTTATTCCCATAGAACTGTATACTTAAAAATGGTTAAAATGGTAAATTTTATGTTTTATATATAGTGTGTGTATATATATATATATATATATAGTGTGTGTATATATATATATATATATATATATATCAACACAGTTTTTAAAAATCTATTACAAAAATTTTAAAAAAAGAATTGGTCTGGGCCATATTTTCTTATTAGCTGTGTTTTATTGTTTTTTGTCAGCCATCAGTTACAAACTCACCAGCTTTTAACATTAGCTACCAATACTCCACACCAGTTCGTCTCTTAATATTTATCTCTCCTAGTTCACTGCAATTTTAGATTGAGTCTTCTCTTTGAGTTAGTACAGTATATCCATTCAAGATCATTTTGTCAAGCAAAGGAATTGAGCGTTCTAAATTGATATGAGAAAAATAAGGCAGATAAGTGATTGTTACAATATTGTTGGCTTTGATTACAAAAGCATCTTGTGATACTTTATTCAAAAAAGTAAATAATAGGGGCTGGAGCAGTGGCTTGGAGGTTATGGGGCTTGCACAGCAAACCTCAGCACCCACTTACACAACTAAGTGTCAGAGCAACAAAAGCTGTGTGAAAAACTCAATAAAAATTGATTTTCTCTCTCTCACTGTCCTCTCTTTTAAAAAAATGTAAATAATAAAAGATGTACAGAATATGAAGTAGTAGTCCTCTCTCTCACTCCCCAGGACTAACCATTTTTAGCAGCTTGGCATATATTCTTCCAGACTATGTGAGTCAGAATTTTTCAAAAATGGAATTAAGGGCTGGAAGGTAGCTCAATGGTAGAGCATTTGTCTAGCATACATGAGGATCTGAGTTTGATCCCCAGCACTTAGGGGGTGGGGATAAAGAGCTCGTAGTCTAATATTGTTTGTTCCATTGGGCTTTTTTTGTTTTTGTTTATTGTTGTTTCTATGTCACCTAGGCTGGTCTCACACTCCTGGGCTCAAGCAATCATCTCGTCTCAACCTTCTGAGTAGCTAGGTTTATGGGCATGCATCACCACATCCAGTTGCTTATTCTATTTCTTGCAATATGTTAGCTTTCATATGTACCCACACGAAGAGTTCTTCTGTCTGTTCAGAAGTAGAGGCATTATCGCAATCAAAGTAGTACCTAACTGAGACAACTTTGACTATGCTTACAGAATAAAAGATTATTATATAGAGTATGAAGTATAGGGTGGTAGAGTTGGCTTGACCTCTGAATTCATTATTATACAGGATAAACTGCTGTTATAAAGAAATATGCTGCCTAAATAATATAAAGTTAACTTCTCTCTCATGTAATAGTCCAGAAGTGAGTAGACCAGGACTAATAAGGCGGCTCTAACCATCTTTAAAATACAGTTTCCCTCTCTGGAATTATAGTGACTGCTCCACTTGTTCTTCCAGTGAGAGGTATGAGATTAAAAGCTAAGAGCAGCTTTCTATTAATGATTTTGTCCAGTATTTGTACAGTTCCTTTCCAGTCACATCCTGTAAGCCAGAATTTAGTCACGTGGTCACACCTAGTGGTGAGGAAAGCTGGTGAATATAACCTCTCCCTGAGTGACCAGGTACCAAGCTTAATGTCTGTATTACTGAAAGAAAGAGTGAATATGGAAAGTAATCTGTAATCCTTGCCACATCTTTTGGCTAACTAGGCTAAGTTGCCTGGAGAATTTCTAACATCACAATATTCTACAATGTGGAATTAAATATTTAATCATTTTTATTACTCGTGCCACTCATTCACTGTTCTGTGGAAAAAAGCAAATATATTTAACAAAAGTGTAGTAATTTCTATTGCTGCTTTGACATCTTTCCAGGAGAAAAATCATTAATAAGATAATACACCTGATATCTTTAAAATTGATAGCCATTTATAAGGCATGAATGATTAGATTCTGCTGACCAATCCTGCTGTCCCAAGATCCTTTGCATCATGTAATCAGAAAATATAAATCTGTTGAAACATATGAAATGAAATTTGTCTGTTCTTGCCCAATCTTGATTAAAGGAGAAAAATTGACAGTCTTATGTAGAAAGGAAATAATCAAATAATCTTTTTAATTCTAGAGTAGTTCAGATCCTGTGCTATAAGTTGCTTTTTCTTTGTACCCATAAGAAAGGAAAAGGGTTAGGCATGGTGGCACTTGCCTATCACCACAGCAGCTCTGGAGCCTGAGGCAAGAGGATTGCAAGTTTTAGGCCAGGCTAAGCAACTTATTGAGGCCGTAAGCAACTTAGACCCTGTCTCAAAATTTAAAAAATAGAAAGGGCTGGGGATATGGCTCAGTGGTTAAAAAAAGAGGCAAAGGATGCATAACATTTAAAACCATCCAATTTCCTGCACAAGGTACCTTATTTAAATAAGACTAAATTTGGCTTTATTCTTTTTATCATAGGTGCATTCTTATAGTTATTGTTACAATAAGGACAAATCAGTAAGGACTGCTTTGTTGTCACACTGCTTAATTAAAGAGCACATATTAACCCATCTGAAGTATTAATTCTTAGCCTCAAGGGTTATGTTAACTCTAAAAACTTTAACATGTTTTAAATGATTGCTTCAAGGCACAGATACCTTTATTGTAGGTACTCCTTTTTTAAAAAAAAATCTTCACTTTTGTTTAAAACATAAATGGCCTCATTGTTTACCACCATTCATTTTTTTCCTTCTTTGTTCCAGCAAAATTTGTGCTGCACAGAATGTTGATGAGGATAAAGCATTTTATTCTGTTTTTTATTTATTAGTTCATTACTGTTGTACATAATAGTGTTCGTTTTGACATGTATAAATGCATATAACATAGTGTAATACAGTTTTCTTCATATCAATTCTCAGTACTTAGTCTTTCCCTCCCCTCTTCCATCCCTCTGACCCACTTCCTCTATTCTGTTGGTCTTCCATCTATATGTTTTTTAATTGAGGCATTCTGTGTTAGATAGGTATGAATTATGCTATATTCATACATGCACACAGCATAATTGTGTTAACTTCATTGCTTTTTTTTTTTTTAATACCAGGGATTGAATCCAGAGACACTTAACCACTGAGCCACATCCCTAGCCCATTTTATTTTTTATTTTAAGACAAGGTCTCACTAAGTTTCTTAAGGCCTCACTTTGAACTTGAAATTCTGCTGCCTTAGCCTCCCAAGCCATTGGGATTGGGATTATAGTCTTGTGCCACCACATCCAGCTTCATTCCCCAATTCTTCCCGTTTCCCTCCCCTCTTCCCTTGGTTCCCTGCTTCTCCTATACTGATCTCCCTTCTATTTTCACAAGATTCCCCTTTATTCCTTCCATTGTTCTTGAAGGTACTGGTAGTAGAATGAAGATACTTCTCGTAAATTCTGATTTTAAAAAAGTCTTTTTTTTTTCTTTTACATTACATTGTTAGTACTTAGCTGAGTTTGTTTTCTATCAGAATTTAAATATTTGTATCTTTTTCCCAGATTTTTATTTCCAGAAATTTGTATTGTCAGAACTTTTAGACAAATGTATATATGTCAAAGGATATTTGTTAATAAAAAATATTTACATTATGATATTTATTCAAAAGTGTTGAGCACCTACTGTATATTAGGAACTGCACTAAGTTCTGAATCTACAGTGACAAACAAACAGACATGCTCTCCTTCATAGAAAGATAGCAGCCTAGCAAAGCAGAGACTAATCAAGCAATCTAACAAATATAGTTTTAAATACTAATAAGAATCAGGAAGAATGGTAAACTGCTAAGAATGGTAAATATCTAGTAGGGACTTGACCTAATCTAGGAAGTCAGAGGAGATCATCTTCCTGAAGTGAATTTTGAAAGAGTAGGGTTGGGGACTAAGTACAAATACTTACCTTATAAAGACCACCAGTCTAAAAGAACTGAAATATAAGAGAAGTATAATAAGAAGAGTCAGGAGTAAGACTGTGCAAGAGCTTAAGAGGCCACATTAAGGACATTTGGTTCTTTATTCTAAGAAAAATAAGCCGTTTAAGGTTTCTTGGGTTTTGTAGGGTTTTAGCAGGTGGTAAGGAGTTAGAGGAAGCACACCTTCTTATGATTAGATCTGTATTTTACAAAAAACAATGGCTACAGTGTGAAGAATTATTTAGCTGATTAAGTTCTTACAATAAGTAGTTCATTAAGGTTGTGGTGACTTGTACTGTGATGACTACATTGGAGATTTTAAAATTCAATATATTTGAGACATTTAAGAATAGTAAGATTAATATTGACACTTGATAATGAATTGGCTATACAGGAAATAGATGTCAAAGATGGGCACAGCTTTCTGGACAGATAGTGGTGCCATCCACTTAAGAAAAAAAAAAGGACCACATTTTGAGGGTGAGATGGAGTGGTAGTTGAAGAGAGATCATCAGTTTTTAATATGTAGAATTAGAAGTGCTTCCTCAATAGCAGTTGGCCACATAGACCAGAGATGAGAGGAAAGATCTGAACTAGAAGGATATTTTTGAGTCTGGTACATAGCCAGCCATTGGCTTGATTAAGATTACCTAGGAAAAGAGTATATAACAAAAAGAGAGCCTTGAGAAAACTAGTTGTATTTATATGATATGGCATAGGAAGGTTAGACTTTGTGGTCAGGCAAACCTAGATTCATATCCTAGCTTTACTACCTACCTGGAAACCTTGGGCACATTATTTTGTACATGTTTTTTCATCAGTAAAATGTGAGAAACCATCTCCTTGAAACATTGGTTTGAGGATTAAATAAGATAAAATCTCTGATTCAGGTGCATAGTAAATATTCAATGAAGTGATCTGTAATGATAATGTGTTGCTCGGTTGAAATTTTGTAGAACATTTCTCATTTTTTAAAAAAGACATGGATACACATATGTGTATAGACATTCAGAAAGGGAACATACCAAGTGTCAATAGTAGTTGCACGTGAGGAGAAGTGGAAGACAAAATAAGGGAAAAGACTGTCACTTTTTACTTTGTATATATTTGTACATACTTTGGTTTTGCTGAGGTGGCAGACATCTTGTTCTTTTTAGCATTTTTTTAATAAATGTGCAAATTTTTGTAAATTTTAGCATCCATTAATAGCTCGTTAGTCATTTTAATCCATTTTGTCTCTTTATAAAGTTTGAAGAACTGGTGTTTTGTTTGTTACTTTGCAGAATGTTCTTAATTCAGTGGAAGTGCCACACTGATTTCTCAAAAAGAAATTTCTGTGTCCTAGATTATAAGAAACTAGAAAAAAAAGACTGAGAGAACTAATTTAGATTATGGAATGGTTGGGTGGTAAGTCTGAACACACACACACACACACCCATATACTGGGAATTGAACCCTAGGGTGCTTTACCATTGAACTACATCTCTAGTCCTTTGTATTTTTTTTATTTTGAGAGAGTCTCACTAAATTACTGAGGCTGGCATCCAACTTGTGACCTTCCTGCCTCAACCTTACAAGCTGCTGGGATTATACCCAGGTGCTACCATGCCCACCAGTAATCAGAGCTTTTGTTGATGGATGTATACACTACCTGATACGTCTTAGTCTGGAGGCCAGAAAGTTCATTATGGAAACCATCAGGTTTTGTGTCTGGTGAGGGCCCAAGCTCCACTTTCAGAATGACTTCCTTTGCTACATCCTTTGAAGGGGATGAATGCTATGTCCTCACCTGGTAGAATGAAAGAAGGGCAAAAAGGGCTGATCTCCATGCAAATAGTTACTTTATAAGGCCTTAATCCCATTCACAGAGGAGGCACTTTCATGACCTTATCACCTCTTAATACCACTACAATGGGAATTAAGTTTCAACATTGAATTTTGAAGGGTATACACATTTAAACCATAGCGTTCTGCCCTGAACCCTCCAAAATTCATGTCTTTCTCACAAAACATGTGGAATATTTGTATCTGTCATACATTAATTCCATCCCAAAAGTCTTAACCCATTCCAGCATCAACTTTAAAATCTTAAGTCTAAAGTCTCATCTAAATATCATCTAAATCAGTTGTGGGTGAGATTCAAAGTACAGTTCATCCTGCTGCAAGTTCCTCTCCAGCTATTAGTCCCTGAAATCAAACAAGGTATGTGGTGAGATAGGCATACATAGCACAGACATTCCCATTCCAAAAGGGAACAGGAGGAAGGAAGAAAGGGATAACAGGTTCTGATCAAATCTAAAATCTAGCAGGGCAGATATTGAATCATGAGGCTTAAGAATAGTTTTCTTTGCATCTGTACACACTATGGTGTGAGTTGGGCCCTAAAGACTTTGGGCAACCCTATACCCACAAGCCTTTGCTAGATGCAGCTCTCCCAGGCTAGTGTCACATACCTTTGGCTGTCCCAGGATGGAGTTACACGCTAGCGGCATTACCAAAGTGGAGTCTTGGTGGTGTCTCTGCCCCCACAACTCTGCTATACATTGCCCTTGCAGGAACTCTCTGCAGTGGTCACACTCCCACAGCACTAGAATATGAATATATATATATATATATATATATATATATATATACACACACACACACACATGCACACACATATATACACACAAACATATATAACACATATATGATATACTTTGCTCATTATTAAAGGGAAGGAACAACCATTTTCAAAAAGCTAAGACATATTTTATGTCATCTTTTAATCCTTTAGACAAATATTTTCATTTCAAAGAGAAGGAAGCCACAGACTCGAAGAGGCAAATAAATTAACTGGGACCAAAACAGGATTGTAGAATAAAAATAGTTTGTCATAGGTTATCACTTGGCATACTGAGAAATTAGTGGTGGTACTGTTGTATAATAATAAATAATTATATCTTGTCAAATTGCAGATCTCTCCATAAGTCTTGATGTGAAGGGCAGGGATATATGGGACTTATAACCTTATTAGGCAGAAATGGTTGAAGAAGGAGCTGTGTAAGCCAGAGTATATGATTTCATATTTAAAGAAAAAAACTTAAAATTGAAGTTGATACTTAGCTTATCAAAGTTAAACTAGATTGTATCTAAATTATTAGTTTTTATCTAAACTAAAATTGTTAGTTTCGTCTATATTGGGAATAATTAATATTTATCTTCCTTAATTAATTGTGGAGCTCCCTGTTTAGAGTATTTGTAGCCAAGCAGATCCTTCAATGAAGCTTTCATTCTCTTTGTTAAGCTTGGAGCAATTTGAAAGATTTTTAAATTAAGACTTTTTAATCCATTCATCTTTTTCTTTTTTAAGAGGGAAGGACAGTGAGAGAGAGAGACAGAGACAGAGAGAATCAGTTTTTATTGAGTTTTTTGCATGGCTTTTGTTGCTCTGACGTGGGCGCTGTGTACGTGGGCACTGGGGTTTGAACCTGTGTACTTGGGGATGCCAGGCAAGCACCATAACCGTGGAGCCAATTATTTACTAGGCTCCTTAGCAAATAATTGGAGGAAAGCCAGGGTATTTTTCAGAATATTGGGATTATTCTTAAGGATAAGAATAAATAATTTTTTATCTATATAGGGAATTACAGATGACTAAAGGACACTTGAACTTTCTTCCCCCTAATTAGGAAATAAGTGCTTTGTAATATATGAAAATTGTATGTTCAATGTCAGCAATAGGAAACAATTCAATTTATAGAACTCTGTCTTAATTTTTTGAAACTCATGAAAACTTGAACAGCTGTATGTCCAAAATTATAGGGAATATGTTGCCTTAGTTTTGAAGAAGAAGGATTGAAATTTTGCCTTGGTAAAAGGACAAATCTTTTTTTATTTTTTTATTTTTATTAAGAAATTTAGTTGATATACAATCAAAAATGTATCCAAAATAACAATATGATATGTACATATTTACAAATCAGAATTACCCTCTAGATCCCTCCCTATAGTCCCTCCTGCCCCGACCACCCCCCTCCCCCCTCCTTCCCTATACATATCTGCGAATGCCCTAGATTATGTGTTTCTGTGCCTTTGCTGGGTTTAATACATGAGATTGACCACGTTTCACACAGTCCTGTGTTTAGCTCCATCCTCCACAGATAAGTGAAGACATTTGACCCTTGACTCTCTGGGTTAGGCTAACTTCACTCAACATGATGTCTTCCATTGCCATCCATTTACCTTCAATAGCTGCAATTTCATTGTTTCTAATTGCTGAATAGAACTCCATGGTATATATGTACCAGTTTTTGTATCCATTCATCCAGTGAGGGACATCTGGGTTGGTTCCATAATTTAGCTATTGTAAATTGAGCTGCTATGAACATAGATTTTGCTGTGTCACTGTAAGGTCCTGATTCTAAATCCCCTGGGAAAATACCCAGGAGAAGGATAGCTGGATCATATGGTAGATTCATCCTTAATTTTTTAAAATATATTTATTTATTTTTATTTTATTTTTGAACAACCATACATCTGATTTTTGACAAAGGGGGACAAAATATTACATGGAGAAGTGACAGCCTCTTCAACAAATGGTGCTGGACTAAGGAAGATATTTTTAAAAGCACATAAAATTTGTATCCAATTCTTTCGAGTCATCACAAATTTAATACTTTATTTTATAATAGAACTAAAACTATTTATGGAAATGTTTGTGGTTTCTTTCAATGTTATTTTCCCCATAAACATTTTTTCTCATTTCTAACCATGTATATGCAACTTGTATTTTATTTTTTTAATTTAATTTTTTTATTTTTGAAC
>PVKS010021856.1:0-34582 GCA_004027875.1 Aplodontia rufa | reverse complement strand
TTCTTCTTCTTATCAAGAGAGAGGGACAGTGTAAGAGAGAGGGAGAAAGTCAATTTTATTTAGTTTTTCACGTGGCTTTCATTGCTCCAACACTTCGTTGTGTATGTGGTGCTGGGGTTCAAACTCACGTCCTCACTCATGCCAAGCAAGTGCCTCAACTGCTAAGCCACCACTCCAGCCCCAAACTATGGAGTCTCATGCTGCAGATGTAGCAGAAGGGCATGAAGTTTAATTTTACAGGTTTTTGCAATGGATAAAGTCGTATGAAACCGATTTCTTCTTTTCCCAAACTGTCCTGATGCAGGAAAAGTTCCTGGAGTTTAAACTGCAGAAAAATATGGTCCTTTCAAACTATACTTAGGAATTTGGGATTTGACCCAGGAGCAGCAGGAAACCCATTGTTTCCACACACCCCCACCTGCAAGCTCCAGGAGGGGGGGCACCATGCATTCTGTTCCTCATTATATCCCCCACCCCTAGCAAGATCCCTGTCAAATGGTAACAGCTAAATAACACTTTGCTAAACTATTGAATTATTTCAGGCTGGAGGTGAAGCCATCTATTTTGTTTCTAAAAACTAATTCTGGCTCAGGGTCAGAGAACAAATGAGAAGAGATCAAAGTTGGAGGCAGCAAGACAGACTGATCAGAAGACTGGAATGAGGATTCAGGCAAACTCTGAGAGGAGCTTGGGTACAGTTGGTGTCCGCAAGAATGGAGCGAAAGTACAACACCCCAGTCATTGACTTATTAACCAAGCAAGGCATTTTACTAAGGAGCTGAATGCCTCTGAAAGTCTTTCCACCTATAAAATGGGAGTAATATTAAAACAAGCCTAAGAGTATTAAATGGGATCCTAGCATACTGCCTGGTCTATAATCTATATTCAAAAATGGCAGTTTCATATAACAGTTATTGTTGCTCCAAACCCAGGACCTTTGGAATGAGCCCTGAATTGGCTCTCTAGTGATTTCATCATGGCCCTGCTTTGACTTCAGGCTGGTTGCTCCTCTTCTCTGGACTTAGTTACCTTACTAATAAAAGAGGAGGTCTGGCCAGCTGACCAGGTAGGTCCCACACTGAAGCATTTATCAGGCTGGATAGACAGGCACACACTGCGTTACAGGAGAAGGGGAGATGCTCTCAGCATTGAAATTTAGCACCTGCCAAATTTTGGGTTCTCTCCCTGTGACTTAGTGCATTGAGCTCCACGGAAGCAAATTGAAAGACAAAGAATGTTAACTGCAATATCTATTCAAGGGCCCTTTATTAGTAGGACTATTAGTGAGGGGAGGGGTGGAATCTACACATTTCTGAAATATCTGTTTTCTTCTTGCAAGACAGGGAACAGAATTCCAGCTTTCAAACTGTTTATAAAGTAATCAGCATTAATTTGTTCTGTTCGGGTTTTAATTATACACTGTAGGCCATTCTGACAGGACACCACCACCGCGGAGTCTGTCAGAGGAGATAATTTCCCACCAGGATGACCATGCACCTCATGAATTATACATGAAACTTTGTTTCCTTGTGACTGTTGCTAAAAGATGCTGTCAGCCTCCTGAAATCTCAAAAGATCCACAATTGTTTTTCCGATAAGTCTAATTAGCAGGAAGTAGGTGGAGAGGTGTTAAGAATGACTTCCCAGGGATGTGAGATGCTGAGAGACACTGAGAGGTCCCCTCCTCAGCTGGTGACCCCAGTGGGGCTGGATGCAGGGTGGGTTTCATGCAGCAAGTCAGGTCGGGATTCTTGCTCCCATGGGCAACAAGATTTACACTTGTTCTTTCTGCAACTGATCCCCAGCAAGCGAGCCTGAGACTCCAGACGTAATTCTGTTATTCAAATGGGAGAAGAGTTTGATAGCTATGCTAATGACTTTTATCTGTGAAAACATAACTAATAGCTTGGTTTACATTTGCGTACATTTATGAGCATAATTTTAGCACATAATTTTATTGCACAATAAAACATAATGCAGCATTAGTCGGCTTCACAAAAAAAAAAAAGAAAGAAAAAAAGTGGAATACCTTCAAGTGATCTGCACATAAACCTTCACACTGCATTTATATGACAGTATCATTTTAAAACGTTAACCCGTTTGAATTAATGAAAGAGTTTCCCAGTTAACAATTAGCTGCATAAGGCCATTTCCTGTAGACATAATATTTGGGGGTGATGCTTATGATTTGTTGCATAATTCATCGCAGCATTGATTGCTAAAGATTGTTTTTCAGTGCTGTTATTCTTACTGTTAAATTGGATTGAACGAAGGCGATTCTTCCCATGTGAATGTGTAAGGTTTCCCAGAGCCTTTGCAGCCTGGCTCCCATTTGAGGAAGACAGAAATACCAACTAGACCCAAGAGGTTATTTTGGGTTTCAAGAGGATGAGACCTTGGAGATGGCATTAGAACAGTGCTCTGCACAAGAAATCTAATGAAGCAGAGCCCAGAGATGGGGTTCAGGTGCAGGGAACAGGGAGATGCCCGGACTAGAGGTCAGTGTTGCAGATGACCAAGGTGAAACAAGGACACATCAATGGTTGGGATGTTTTGAAGGAAGGGAGGAATTGGCACAGCCTTGGTTGAGGGCAAGTCAGAAAAAAGCAAGGTTGAGTGATGCCCAAACACAGTCACCATCCTTGAGTTCAATGGGGAGCTCTGGCAGGATTCGGGATAACAAAAGCATTGGCCCAAGTCAAACTGAATGAACAAGGATGGAAATTTTAGGCTCTTGAAACTGAAAGTTAAGGTGTTGGTTGGCATCAAATAACTGAGTCCAGACCACTCAGAGAACATCATGATTCCCCCTCCCATTATTTTCTATTATGTCAGCCACTTCCCCTATTAGGGCCTGTTTTTCTCAGGAAAAAGTTGAAAAGATATCTCTCTAGCAGCCTTAGGCTTACGCAGCACCCGCTCATGACCATGAAGTCATCCCTGCAAGAGTTCAACTCCCCACCCTGGCCCAGGAGGATGCCGTGCTCTGCCCCGTTTTCCCTTGCAATGAGGATGTGGAGGCCCTTGGTTGGTAGCCTCCTCCAAATCACAAACAGTGGGACAAGGACCTTTCCAAAAGGAAAGGAGGCAAACAGACACAAGAGCAATGGGTGGCATCCCTTTCACCTGGGTTGCAGAGTGAGGGGCTGGAGAGGGGCCCATCACGAGCTGAGCTGCAGGTGTCTGGGATGGAGGACGCACAGCAGAGAGGGCTTTGAGAAGGCGCTGGAGGCAACACTTGCAAGCAGAGTCCCCGGAGGAAGTCATGCTATTCACCTTAGGACCAAGAGACCTTAGAGACCATGACGGCTCTCTGCAAATATTGGGAATCCTGCTTACAAAACTCCAGTAGGGGAAAAAGAGCAGTGGGTGACGTTATGAGCAAGAAAGCAGGTTCAGCTCAACATATGGCTCTTACGAGCTGGATGTTTCTGCTACCCCAAATGCAGGCGCTGAAATCCTCATCCCACAGTGATGGTATTGGGAGGTGGGACTTTGGGGAAAATGTCATTCATGGCAGAATGACAGTTGTCCCACGGTAACCACAGAAGATGAGCTCCAGGAACCCACACAAATGCTCAAGTCACACATGAAAACTAATACACCATTTGCATACATCTTTCCATATACTTTAAATCATCTCTACTTTTTTTTATAATAACCAAGACAAGAGAAATGCTGTGTAAACTCCTGTTTTACTCTATTGTTTAGGAAGAAATGGAAAGAAATCTCTGCACATGTTCAGTACAGATGTGATTATTTCCCCCTTATATTTCTGATCACGCTTGGTTGAATATATAGGTGTAGAAACTATGTATGGGGACAGACAAGTGCAATGCCTTTATGAGAAAGAAAGTGGCAAACAATCACCCTCTCGCTCCTCCATGTGAGTACTTAGGAAAAGGACAGCCATCTCTGAACCAGGGGGAAGGCCCTCACCAGAACCCCACATCCTGCGTTCAAACCTCCAGCCTCCAGAACCATGTGAAAAAAGTCACCAGCCTGAATTAACTAATCCAACAGCCAGTATAACATCTCAGTGGGCAGACAGAATCTAACCAGACAGTCTGTCCTGGGGTTGGTGAGTTCCTTATCTCTGAATAATTTTAATCTGGGGGCTAGAAAATCCTCCTTCCAGGATGTTGTGGAGGCAAATCTCAGAACAGGGAGGGAGAGTGGACTAAATGACTACTCTGAGCACAAGGATGGGGAGGCACCTGCTCCATGAGACCTGAAAGCCCAGTCACCTTCAGCTTGAAGACATGAAGCTGAGATGCGTGTAACCAAACCCTCTGAATATTGACAACTCAAGTTAAATAAAAGAGGTGGCAATGTAGAAAAAGGAATTGGATTTGGAAGACCAGTGAGCACACACAGAAGTCAACGGGCAGAGGAACAATCTTCTGAATTAAGCTGGGACATGGAAAGTAAGTAGAGGACAGGCAGGAGGGGCCATCCCCTTGCGAACAATCACATCCTCCTGCCAAGGCCACACTGGGAAAGAGCAGCCGAGGCCAGTGAGCTAGTCTCCTGATGGAACAAATGTTCACAAACCCAGTGGCTTATAATAACAGAAGTCTTATCTCATGCAGTTCTGGAGGTCAGAAGGTCAAAGTTGAGGCCATGGTGGGATCTCTCACCCCACAGAGGATCTAGGAGGGACTCCTTCCCTGTTTCTTCTGGTCCTGTAGTCACTAGTGATCCTTGTGACCACATCAACCCAACTCTGATCTCCATGCCTCTCCCTCTCTTCTAGCTGTGTCTTCTCTTCTGTTTCTTATAATGACACTTGTGCTTGGATTTATGTTCCAACCAGGTAATCCAGGATGATCTCGTCTCAAGATTTTATTGAGTTCTACAAAGACCCTTTTTCTAAATAAAATCATCCAGGTTCTGAGTAGACAAATTTTTTGGAGGGCCACCATTCAACTGCAACAACCAGCAACCTGCTGGGTTGAGAACATCACAGGAGGGCATCACAGGTGTGGAGGACGGGAGGTGGCCTAGAGAAGAGAGCCTGAATTCAGGCAACAAACTCCCTGGTTGCTCTAAAACCAAGATCTGCCTTGGATGCCCAGGATGGGGTCAAGGACAGGGGTCTTACATATTTACATGCCTTGGGGGGGAGAAATAAAGTGTACTGGGATGTAAATAAATTTTGAAAACTGAGGTCATCCCAGAATTTTAGAGTTTATCTCTGAATGAGTCTGGTAATGGTAGATTTCCATTTTCTTCCTCAAAAATACTGAGTCTAGATGATTGATCTCTCTCATTCTGATTTTTTTGCCTGTTGTACTGTGGATCAAACACAGGAACTTGGGGACTCACACATGCTAGGCAGTACATAGTGAGTATAATATAACTTCTGGGAAAATGTTTATTTGTATTCCAGATCTCCCAGCAGTGTTGATAAATGACAATGCCAAGAAATTGTTTGACCAGTTCATGAGGAATCTCACATAGAGAGGCGCCCACCTATGTAAGCAGTAATCAATATTAATGTGGGGCTGGAGCGAGAGCGTGTGAGAGGGCCCAGGTTCAATCCCCAGCACTACACACACATATGCATATATGTATACATGTAGTCACACTCATCGGATACCTGAATGAGGGCAATTCTGTAAAACATTAAGGATTAATAACCCACCGTGTATGAAGATGGCTCCATCCACCCCATCATCAAGATCCTTGTAGAATATGCTATTTGGGGAGCTAAGCTCAGCTTTGGGAGTGTGCCCCTGTCATTTTCCATTCCTACTGAGAACATTATTATGAGCTCCCTCAATGGGCTGCGCATGACAGGTAAGGACAGCTGTAGGGTATGGAGAGCAACCCTAGACCGGGAGCATTTCACTCTATCCCACTGGCTTTTGTGGCATGTTTTAACCTTCCCATTTTATAGAGAAGAAAATGGAGGATCTGAGAAGTATGATGACATACACAAGGTCTCACAGATTCTAAGTGACAATGCTGAGGTTCAAATCTAAGTCCTTTTTTTTTATTATTTCAAAATTCTTTTAGTCTTCGATTTGCTTATGGCACATAAGATGGTAACGATTTCACACCTATGTCCTGGTGTCTAAATCCTCCTGTAGGTCCAGTAAGTACTGTCAGGTCGGTCCGTCCTGAGCACATGCATGAAGTGGCTGCTAAGACAAGCTCTTACTGCAAATGTCACACGAAAGCAAGCCAAGACAGGCCATGTCTTCAATTACTTTTTTTTTTTTTTTTTAAGAGAGAGAGGGATGGTGGGGGGAGGGAGAAAATCAGTTTCATTTTAGTTTTTCATGTGACTTTCTTTGCTCCGACGCTTTGTTGTGTACATGGTGCTAGGAATTGAACCTGCATCCTTGCTCATTCCAGGCAACTGAGCCACCACTCCAGCCCCCTTAATTACTTTTGTTCAGTTGGCTAATTTCAAAAGATGAGAAAGTTACAGTATTTTCCTTAACATGCAAGGAGAAAAGGAGGCTGCAGGATGCATCAAAAGAACACTGCCTGGAAGTCTGGGGGAACCCTTTTCTTTCCTGGCCTGGACCTACAGGATTTCAGAACAGCAGCGGTTTAAAGATTCTTGTTTAAATGGTGTCCTAAAAGCTCCTCTTTCCTCATGGCCCCTACAATGACAGAGAGGCCCAGAAACTTCACTTGAGGGACCTGCCATCCCCTAAGTTTGCTCATCTCCACTTTTTTACTCTCCCCCACCCCACCACCACTTTTTACACTTTCTTGTCTTTGGTCCTTTGTCCAGCCAGCTCCTCTTTGTAATTCTCTTTTTTGTGTGTCTGTGGCAGGATGCAGTCCAGTCCTTTAGGGGACTCTAATGACACTTACTTTGGCTCCTGCTGTGCCCTGGTAGATAAATGGCCTCAAAAGCTTTCTCAGCTGCACATGGAGCCTCTGCTGCCCAGCCCCTTCATGGCCCAACACCGGACAAGGTTTTGTATTAATACTCAGTTTAGAAAAGATGACTTAGCCTATTGTGTCTAAAAGACACAGCACCTTGTAAGTGTCTTCTGGTCCTCAAAGCCAAATGCTCAGTCAGCTCAAAGGCACTTCTCTTAGACTCCCCAGGAGGTAGAGGACAACCCTGAAGGAGCAAGGAGGCAGAAAGAGAGATTACAGATAATTGGAAAGTTGTCGCCTATTAGAAGTTAACAAAAAGAGACTTTTAATTTTAACTCCTCTAACCTGTAGTTCAGCTTTTTCCTCAAAATGTCTTGTGCAATCAATCGTGCCTTCACTCTGAAGGACTGGGAAATCACATGTTGTTGTTCCTTCTTAACTTTTTCAGGAAGGAGGACTTCAAGTTCCCTGCTCCCAGCACCTTCGGTTCAATTCTCCTAGGACTTAGCTGAGATCCTCAATCCTTCTCTTCAGCACTCAGCAGTTCTCTACACCCAGAGAGCAGGAACCATGTTTTAGCCATGCATGTTGTAAGCAAAGACACGAATGAAGGAGATAAAGGAAAAGGAGAAGAGTGGCTCAACAGTCATACGGGCTTATTGGGGAGAGACCTCCAGAGGGGGCTGGTGGAGCCTGAAGCCTGTCTTCCACTGATTGAGGAGTGAGGGAGGGTGGTGGATTAGGCCACTGCCAGGGAGTTGCCTGGGAAGAGCCCTTTCTTACGATGATAGAGTATTCAGAATTTTTTTGCATGATGGTAGAGTCTGGGGTTTAGGGGGCAGGTGAGTCAGAGAAACCAGGAGGCAACCCATTCTAAGATAGAGGGTATGATTCAAAACGGCATTGCCTAGGTCAAGTTCCACCTAACACATGTGTTCTTTTAAAAGCAGGGCATTTGGCCCAGCCACCTTGGCTGCAAGGGTATTTGATACCACAGTTTGTCTCCTCTGTTTGCTACTGGTCTAGCCAACAGCACAGAGAGCTCAGAGATGACAAACAGGGGGACAAGTTGGAGGAGCTTCACAATCAGCCAGTGTAGAATTGCAAGAAAGCCATTCTGGAACCTCAAGCAGAATTGCTTACAGCTTCCTTTAGGATTTCCTGTAAGCAATTATTATGATGTCTTTTCCCCATTCTTTATGAATAATATCTATAAAAAGAATTGGCATGAAAAGAGTGGCCAGCAGATAAATTACACATGATGGGGCCAGGGATGCACCCCAGTGATAGAGCACTTGCCCAGCATACATGGGACTCTGGGTTTTAAGCCCAGCACTGCAAGAGAAAGAGAGAGAGAGAGAGAGAGAGAGAGAGAGAAGCAACTTTCAGATATGTACTATCTAGTCCAAGAACATTGAACTTATACATAGAAGTAGAAGCTGAGAAAGAAAACTCACCAGAATCAAATCTATAATCCAATATAATATGAAGTTTTCACAGAAAAGAACTTTAAAAATATTAGTTTAGTAACATAATAATAAGATCAAAAACATGGAGATGGCTTAACTAATAGTTTACCAAAAATAAAGAAAAAGAAAGATTTGATTTCACCTAGAGGTTTTTAGTGCTGAAAAATATTTTCACAATAAAAAGTCATCAGCATTTTCATATTTTTGGTTTAAATACTTATATTCAAAATGCCTGGATCTCTTTGCATTGCTCCAGACCCCAAGTCCATGGCAAAGCTTTGTTTTTCAAAATGTTGCAAGTCAGTAATAAGAATCAGTGAGTTCCTCTGCAACTGCCAGGCAGACACACCTTGCATGTCCAGGGGTGTGGGACAGGGGACACAGGGAGAGATTGAAAGGTGGAGAAAAGTAAGGGAAATGGTGTGCAAAGGGAGGACAACAGGACATCTGGGGATCTTGGTCACCAGGTCCAGCTAGGAACTTTAGACTAAGCCCCATGGAGAGAGAAGAGAAACCACAGGATTCCCAGAAAGACTTGAGGAAACATGCCCAGAACCAACACAGCCTAAGACCTAAGCAATACAGACAGGGTAGAGGAGGAAGAAAGGGCATTTTTCCACATACAGTCATGGAGGCAGCAAATTGGGGGCTTTTGGGGTCCTAGTCACTGATGTTAACGCTCCAACCAGTGCTATGGTCCTCCGTAAGACAGGAGAAGAATGTAGCACAGTTTGCATGATAAAGTCAACCAGTCATTTGGAACATTCTGGGTAACCATTTTGAGGACCTCCAAACGGGACCAAAGAGTTCTGTAGGATAGGGGAGGAGCCAAAGTAACACAAGGCCCCACAGGCTACAGAGACACTGGACCAAACTGCAGCGCATCTGACAGTAGGTGCTCAACTAATGGTCTTGAATCAAACACGCAAGGAACTTCCAAAAGTCAAGTCCATTCAGTCAGAGTGACTGTGAGTGAGTTCCACAGGGAGATCTGAGGACCCTTGGTGAGCACAAGGATTAGAAGCCCCTGGCTTGCCCTCTGTGGTTGGGAATGATTCCCATAAAGGCATTTGCTGAAATTGGCAGGTGTACAAGTCCAGTGTGTGTGCATGCACGTGCCAAGTTGATACAATTCTTAGAAGAGCAGTCAGAGAAAAAAAGGGCAAGAAGAGAAAGATAGTGAGTGGGTAGCATAGGACAGGAGCCTTGAAAGCCAGGCTGAAGCAAAGAATGGGGACCATCCATGCCCTGGGGCTGATTCGCCTTAGCCCCTGAGGTGTGTGGTCTAGCCTGAGAGGTGAAGGAAGAAAAGCGGATCTGGGACTCTGTTCTGTCTCAGGCCAGGCAATTAATTGTTTCTGATATGGGCCAGAGTTCTGCCAATAATTGCTAGGCTTATCCTCACATTCAAAATAAGAAAAGGGTTTCCTGACATCTGTTCCAGATTTCTTTGTGATTTCAGGCTGGCCTCTGTCCCATTATCTTTGAGCATTTGACACTAGCGGTGGGAGGCAGCAGGGCAGCTCAGTGACTCCCCTGGAGCCCTGACTCTTAAGAAAGGGCTGCTGGACCCACTACCTGACTAGCTAGGCCAAGAGAGGGACTGTCCCTGCAGACAGAACTCCCACCCATGCTCCAAAGCCAACCTTGGAAGCCCTGCCCAGTGCCCCAGTCACCCCAGCACCCCCATCCTGTTGCCATCTCTCCCCTCTCTTCTCACACATTCCCCCAAGCGTCTCAGAGCCTTGCTTTGCAAACTATTGCTGTGGTGCCTGCGGATGTGGTAGTGAATAGGTTCTGGCAGTGAGCAAAATCAGATGGATTTCTCACTGCTGCAGATGTCACTGGGATACGACTCTCAGAGTCTCAGTTTCTCATCTAAAACACATAATAGCAGCCCTCGAGCACTGGTGGGTATTGAAGTGAGCCCTGCACGGTCCCTGAAACATAATAAATGCTTAGTGAATACCAGCCCCCCTTATACACACACACCCCAACTGCAGAGTGTGCTCCATGACATAGATTGTCATCGGTCCTAGTCACTGCTTAGTCCAAGCACCTGTGCCTGGCACCATCATAATTGCTCAGTTAACTTCCTTGAAGGAATTTAGGAATTTGGAGACAACTTCAGCCAACCAAGACGGAAGCCATCTACCCTTAGCCTTGATCTCTCTCACTTTTTCCTTCTCTTTTGCTTATAAATGTACTGTCTGGGTGATCCTAACATCCTGCCCCAGAGCCACACCTGTTTTCCTGCCATACTCATCCTACAAGGAAGCCCAAACCTTCCCTAATATGATTGTATTTCTCTCCTTCCATTTAGCCCCAACTTCCTTCACCAAATGGTCCCTGCTTCTGCCTCCTCTCCCTGAGCGATCCCTCATCTGCAGCACACAGTATCATCTTCCCTTTATAGGTGAGGAAGCTGAGGGCTAGGAAGGGAAGTGCAGTTTTCCCTTGGAGTCTGTAGGGAATTGATTCCTGGACCTCTGAAGGTACCAAATTCCACGACGTTTATGTTCTCTGCATAGACTGACATGGTGATGGCATAGAACCTTCACAATCCTGCTATATACCATCTTCTCAAGATTAGCTCCAATACCTAGTACAGTCAAGTATCCCATAATAGGGTCTCAGTCAATGATGGGCCACTGATACCAGGGTGGTACTGTAAGACTGCATCACCGAGTGGCATTACGGCTGCCTTGGTCTATGTAGCACAGAGCAATGTTCATGTAATTATGACATGGTCCAACAATGTTTCTTGGAAAACATCCCCTGTTAAGTGACATGTGATGATACAATGTAAATGCCATAAATAGTTGTTATACCATATAGTTTAGGGAATGATGGCAACAAAAATGTCTGTACATGTTCAGCAGAAATCTAATTTTTTTCAAATACTTTCAATCTAAGACAGGTTGAATCTGCAGACACAGAACCCAAAGCCTACTGGAGCTACTTAGTGAATAGAGAAGCTGGGGAACCCAGTTCTGCTAGGCTCTGGTGCTCCTTCACTGCTGTTCCCTGCTGCTTCCCAGTGATCCAATGACCCCGGCTCCATCCCCGTGGCCTCTCCAGGCAGCAGCCATGCCTGCCCAGTCCTCCTTCCCTAAGGCCTGGGCTCCTGTGGCTCTCACTCTTCTGTGTGGAGGGTTGAAGGTATTTCCGTAACAATTAATTACATCTCTTTTCTTCTTTTGAGTTAGAATCAATTAAGAAATAGGATGCTGGTGTCAGGCAGGTGGTGTGATAGTTTGGATAATTTGGTAAATATTCCCCCTGCTCTCCAACTTACTAGGGTTGGCAGAACAGACATACTGGCCCACTAAGCTTGTGCTAGGACTCACAGTTTTCTTTGGCCAATGACAAGATGCACAGGGCACACCCCAAACCCAATCCCATAGCCTGAGGTCCAATCCCACTGAGCCCAGTCCAGGTCAGCCAGATACCTGAAAAGAGAAATGATTGTTTCTTTGAAGTCATAAGTTATAATGTTTACAGGATTATTATACCAAAAAATAAGAGAAGGAGATGGAATCCAAACTAGAACTAGTGAGTGGTAAGGTTTCCTGGGTAATCCCGACATCCTCCCCCAGAGCCACACCTGTCTCCTTGACACACTCATCACTCACAGTTGTGTTCTGATCGGTGGCAGAGAGCCAGACACACCCAGTCCTGCCCAGGAGCAATGCCCAGAGAAATGCAGCCTCAGGTAACTGAAGGCTCAGATCCTTTATGTTTCTACTTAGGCTGCTAACAACCTCTGTAAAAAGTGACCAGCCACTTCCATGACTT
This sequence comes from Aplodontia rufa, assembly GCA_004027875.1. Lineage (NCBI taxonomy): Eukaryota > Metazoa > Chordata > Mammalia > Rodentia > Aplodontiidae > Aplodontia > Aplodontia rufa. The sequence goes on along the minus strand of PVKS010021856.1, from coordinate 22,469 downwards.
ACATCGCCAAGGCCACAGCATCAGAGCTGGGACTGACTCCCATCTGGGGGGTGGGAGTGCAGATGGGGCTGGGCTAATGCCAGGACCTCATCTAAGTGGCTTCCAGTCATTGATCTTTTCTAGAAGCTGCTTCTTCAATGGGCTCCTGGATCCCAATAGCATTTGCTGTCACTGGACTTTCCGCTGAAGGTAGCACAGAGGGGGAAAAAAGTGAATCAGCAAGAAATCTGTGCATTTGCTTTGCATGCACCACGGATTTTCTGTAAAAGCCATGAAAGGATCCCCCTGTAGGTCACTGAGCTGTGATGGAGTGGTCAGGAGTTTCCAGCGTTCTGGGTGCTCCTTCTCTGACCCTGGGAAGCTTCCCTCTTACTCTTCTCCACAATGGGGAAATAATGAGATTTCCCTGACCGCCTCACAGAGCTATGGTGATTTGCAAATGACATGAAGTCAGTTGCAGAACTGCTTGGAAAACCATAGCACCCTAAAGGTGTAAAACAGTGAAACAGTTCCAACCACTAGCAAACTTGGCCTCACTTTAAAACAGATAATTTTATTGGTCCATACTTCTTTTTCTTTCCTTTTATTTTTTTATTTTTGGAATACTGGGGATTTAACCCAGGGTCCCACACCACTAAGCTATGTCCCCAGCTCTTTTAATTTCTATTTTGAGACAAGGTCTCACTCTAAATTGCTGAGGCTGGCCTTGAATACCAGATCCTCCTGTCTCCACCTCCTGAATAGCTGGGATAATAGGTATGTGCTACCATGCCCAGATAAACCACACTTCTTTAACAAGAATGCCTTATTTCTCATTTTTCCTGAAAGGATTTGTCACATTGGGCATGGTGGTATACTCCTATAGTCCCAGCCACTCAGGAGGCTGAGGCAGGAGGATCGCAAGTTCAAAGCCAGCCTCAGCAACTTAGCGAGGCCCTAAGAAACTCAGCAAGACCGTGCCTAAAAATAAAAATACAAAGGGCTGAGGATGTGGCTCAGTGGCTCTTGCCCCTGGGTTCAATCCCTGGTACACACGCACACACATAAAAAAAAAAAAAAAAAAGAAACAAAGAAAGAAAGAAAAAATACAAGGATTGTCATTCTATTATTCTTCATAGGTTCAAAGAGCATAGGTTTTGTATTCAGAAAAATGTGAGTTCAAATCCTGGTCCAAGTACCAATGAGCTGTGTGGTCACGGGCAAGTCAGGAGCATTATGCGCTACATAACCAGCTTTCAAAACAAATGGCAGATAAGATGGTCTTCCCACAAAGTTCTATCACCTAATGATGTCATAGCTGTCTTAGTTTGCCTAAGTACAGGATATGAGGTTCACAGGATGAAATCGCCCACTTGCACCATCTCAGAATGCACGTACCTGTCATTGAGTAACACATGACTGTAATGTCATCGAGCCTGAATTTTCTTATCTGTAAAATGGGTACAATAACATCTTCAGATGGCTTACAAAGACCAAAATGAACACGGGTGTCAAAGCACTTTGTAAGTTGAAAAGCGATGTTCTGGTGACAGATCTCATCATGATGGTTTTTCCAAGCATTTGTTGAGACCAACTAGGTATATAAAGGGGCTATGATCGGGATCAGGCAGTTTGGGAGCAACCTGTGCTGTTTTCCCAGGAACTTCTGCTCTCCCTCTCTGAAGACATCTTCTCATTCCGGATGCTCCCATTCTCTCTTTAGGAGTGGTGCAGAAAGGACAAAGTGGAGGAGAGAGCGCAGTCAGGAAGGCACAGGAGCCTCTGGGAGTAGAGGGGATGCAGCACAGACCTGGTTTCCAGAAAGCTCACAGCACGCTGGGTTCCTCAGGGACTACGAAGATGAGGTGTGGAACTTGCTGCTGGGTAACAGCCTTAGCCATAAAAGTAACACTGTGAAAAATCCATTTTGTGGGTAACAATGAGAAGTTAATGCAGAGAGTCATGGCCCTTCGTTAGTGCAAACTTTGGCAGCGACTTTTCCAGGCTCCCGGGAAGCCTTTGGAGAACGCAGCCTCAAGGCCGAGGCACTTCATCATTTATATGAATGAAAATGAGTGCAAACAGATTGTCGAGATGTCTGTTCACATCACCTCTTTTTTCTTGCGAGGAATCCCCTCCATAATTACATTTTGCCTGTCAGTTCATAAATTTTTCTTATTACAAACTAGCCATTATTGATTGCTTTTTAAAAGTACTAAAACTGAACCCAAAGCAGTAGATCTCTCAGTAAATTCAAAACATACTGTCTTGGGTCCCAGTCACTGGCGGGGAGCACAGGGAAAGTCTCCAAGCTCATTGCGGACTCGGAGCAGAGGCAGGCCCGCCATACGTTTCAGTTTAGAAACTTGGCTTTGAAGGCTGAGTGTTTGAAGCCACAATGAAAATAATAAATAAAGGATAAACTTATTTGGCAAATGCTGTCCCTTTGAAAGCCAGCATCCTGTCATTGTTCCTTCATTGGGTCCTACCGCTCCAAGGGCTTTTGGCATTTACGATCCCACGTGATGAGCAGAGGGAGAAGGGCTGTGGGAAGGGGTAATAGAGACTTGCAGGCAAAGTTCTTAAGTCACCAGTGGGACGGATTCCTAGACATCCCTTTTAACAGGAGGTGTAGTGGTTCCGTATTTAGATCTACCTGGTAAAAATGTGAGAAGCCAATTCCCTCCGGTGGTCTCTCTGTTCTGGGAAAACAATGGGCCCTTCTCATTGTTCAGGGGTTGAGGAAAGTTTCTACATTGCTGGTTGGTCACAAGGAAGGGAACACACCAGCAAAGCACAGATCCCACCTCGGCTTTGACTGGAAGGTCTGACCAGAGGGACGGCTCTCCCAGCCTGCTCCTCCAACCAGTCCCCTAAGCCTCAGGGCAGGCTGCCAGCCCCCAGCCCCACTGCTGTGGCAGAGAGAGGAGGGGAGCAGGCGGGAGCTCTGGACATGAGATCAGCTCCTGATTGGAGCTGTAGGTCATCAAAGCAAGCCACAGCGTGGTCTGTGCTGCTGCCAGTCTTGCGCTGAGGGCTCCCTGTGCTCCGGGCTAGAAGCAGGCAGAGCTACTGATCTGGCCAGGAAACAAAGCCCCATTCAGCTCCCAGGGTATCTGTTCTTCATATGGAGCCGCAGAGCTGGGCTCCCCGGGGGTGGGGTGGGGAAGGGAATCCTGGCCAGGACAGCAATTTCACCTTAGCCGACCAAGGGAACAAAATAGGAGATGTAAAAACAGTTCTAACGTGGAAATAATTTAAGGGCCTTCAAAATATCTCAGCAGCGCGCTTGACCACACTTGGGATTAGGAAGTGATAATTTACGTTAGGCAGCAGGCCTGTTGGGAGTGAGTGTTTTTCCTTTTAGTCAGGGATCTGAAGAAGGGGACTGTGTTCTGTTGAACTGGGGCACCCACCCCTTGAGCCCCAGGTGGCAAGAAGTCGGAGGGGTCTGTGTGAAACGCCAGCCGGGTGCTACTCTTGAGAGTGTGAACCACGGTCCCATTGCCACAGGGCTGAGTGCATGGAAGGTTGCCCTTCCAGCAAAAGCCAGGACCAGCCAAGCTCTAGGACCCAAAGGCTGTGGCCCTGGCCTAGCAGGGTTGGGCTGGAGCTGGGACACCCTCTGTTTTCTGTCAGTTCCCAGATAAGATGAGAAAAGGTCGGGCTGTTGGGAGGACCCAGCAGAACCCCTCAGTCTGCCCTGCCCTGACGTTGGCCTCCTGCCCATAAATCTGCATCCTGTGAAGGGGCTTTGCTCTGCCCAGCCCAGGCCAAGCTCCCTACTTCACTTCTGAGCAAAGTCTCTGTGCTGGGCCCTGGGATCAGACAGGAACAAGACTGCTCCAGAGAAAGAGAAGTAAAAAGAAGATGTAACCACGGAAAGAGGGAGAGAGGAGATAAGACATGGACATAGTGCTCTCCCCAAGAGCTTTCTACGTAACAGCTCCAGTAATCCTTAATCCAGTTAGACAGCTATTATCATCATCTCCTTGTAAAAGGTGAAACCACAGCACAGAGAGGTTACCTTGCCCAAGGTTACACAGACAGAGCCAGGATCTGAATCCGGAGCATGTCGCTCAAGGTTTGGTGCTATGAACCAATCACTCTGCATCCCAAGAAGATGCAGGTGGGGTGCAAGTCTGACAAGACTTTCTGAAGAAGGTAACCTGTGGGCTGAGACTCACTAGAAAGACCGGAACTGAGGTTCCACCAGGGGACCTCATCTATCCTGGAGTGGCAAACGAGCCAGAGCTTCCACACAGGCTCTGCACAGGGGAAGAGAAATGACTCAAGTCCCTCCCCTCCTGGCAAAGCTGGACCCTGTCTGCAACGTGGACTCAGTCCGCAGGGTGAGAACTGTGTCACTCAAAGTGTGGCCCTGGCACACAGCACCCGCCTCCTCAGGGAGCTTGGTAGCAAAACAGATGATGTGAAATTAAATCTGTTTTTAAATAAGCCCCCCACACACTCCCACGGCTCTGGAGCCCAGGAGGCTCCCGTGCAGAAGGCCGGGCATGGTGCTGGGGGAGCCCAAGCTGGGGGCCAGCCCTTCCTCTGGCCCCAGCCTCTACCATCCTGCTGCCATGGCCACCCTAGGCAGTGACTCACCTCTTGCTGCAGAGCCAGACTGAAAATAGTCAGCAGCCCCTGTCCCCGACTCACTCATCCAAAATCTTCCCAGTGTTGCCCTCCTGGGGAGCCCCTCCACAAGACCACCCTTGATATCCACTTCTCCCTCCGACTAGGGAGGGCATGGACAGGAAGAGGCGTCTGCCCCTCACTCTCTGACTTCCATGCCCAATCTCAAGGGAGTTTTCTCTGTTTTTCTCAAATTATGATGCTGTGACCAAGGCTAACCACGGAATGCTCGGCCACTCTCTCTTCTCTCTTTCCCCACCAGGAATCTGCTTTCTGAGCAAAACAAGACCTGGTACACAGAGCACAGACTTTGAAGTCACAAGGATCTGGGTGCAAAAATCAGTTTCATTACTTCCTTCCTATGTGATCTTGGGCTGATCGCTTAACCTCTCTGAGCTTCATTTTGTTCACCACTGAAATGAAGATGAGATTATCTCAAAAGTTGATGAGGTAAGACACATCTAATGCTTGACACATTGCTCCCTTCCCTGACCACCTTCCCTCACTGACCATAGGGTCCACGGGCCCTGTCTTCACTCTCTCCCAGAAGCAAAGGACTTGCAGACTCACAAGCATGTGAAAGGTTACAGCTCGATCCCGAGAGCACATCTCCCATGGGGTCCTAATGGCACAGACAGAGTCACCAGCACCAGGCTGGTGGTCCATGGGAGGAACCAAACGAGAAAGGGGAGAGGCTGCAACCTGGAGTCACACTTTGCTTGCCGGACTGGACCATGTTGCTTCCAGTTGACGTCACACACCTTGTTGCAAATACCCTCCAGGCCACCGCCTCCCACGCCCTGCCTGGTAGCAGTGAGGATCCAGGCAGGGCGGTCGAGGACCACAGCCAAACATAGGTCCCACTGCCCACTCACAGGACCAACGCTCCACCAAACGCCACACACGAGCATCCTCTGAGCAGAGGAAGGATGCAGAGGACACAGAGCAGCTAGAGAAAAAGCTGCCACCTGTGACTTCCCCAAGCTGTCACTTCCTTCCTATTTCCCTCAAAATGTGGTGTCCCCAACCAAGTCAGTTAGGGACAGCTTGGGAAAGCAGTTTCCATGAGGGGCGACAAAGCAGTGTAAGGACCTGTGGCTGAGCAGGCCCAACGCAGCTTGAAGGCCATGGCCATCGGTCCATCCCGCTCAAGGTCAGTCCAGCAGGGGTCCCTTCTAGAATCTTGATCCCTGAATTCTGCCAGGAATGCTTCCCTCTCTCTGAGGAGGCACAGTTGTATGTACGCTCACTGCTGTTCGTTGAGTATGTACTACGTGCCAAGCACTTTATGTAACTGATTACTCAAGTAACCCTTGCAAAATCTCTGGGATGGAAAACCTTGTCTCCTTCTACGAATGAGAAAACCGAGGTTCAGAGAAAATAGGACTGCAGGCCCCACAGCTAGCGATACGGAGCCAGGACTCCCAGTCAGAGAGCCCCCTGACTCCAAGGCGGTGCTCATAACCAACTGACAAACGACTGCCATTAGAAAGCTTTTCTCCTTTCTTAGACCCGCTGTCTAACCATTAATGAATTAGTAGTCTAAAAAATTATGCATCCCCACCACCTTTTCCCAAAACTATCACTTTGTTTATATCCCTCCCCCACCAACTGTGGAGATCACATCCAAACACCTTGATTTCACTGGAGCGAATCAATACAGAGGTTGGGAGGGCCATCACCTCCCTTATTCAGCGTGCTCTATCTCCATTGATATGACCCAAGGCATCAGCACGGTAGGCAACCTCCCTCCACCACTGACACACACTAATGCTAGGGTTAAGAGTCTGAACGTTTCTTCACTTTCACAGTTTTCAAGAGGGACCAGGGAGCGTACCTGTTGGCATTTTGGATGGCATGGAAGAATCAGGGCATGGTATAACAGTCTCTGGAATCTTCTCTGTCAATTCAGGCTGTCCCTGCTGCTCTTCCCTTGCCCTGAGCCTGTAAACTCCACATTCCTCATTAACAGCAGAGTCAATAATTGCACTTCTTCGACAAGCAAGAGTCAGACCTATCCCCAGGCACCCCAGATGCCCCAGCCCTGTGTACTTTCCCAGAATTTATATTTAAAAAATAATAATGATCGCCTGCTCCAAATGGCAGATTCACCCTGCTGACCCGTGGCTTCTGCTCTTGCTCCTGAGCTCAACTCGGAGGCCCGGAGCCCAAGGGCCTTCACGTAGATGCAGAAGGTTCTCAGCAGCCCAAGAGCAGCCCCCTCCTCATTCTCTGCCTGGTAAATGATAGGAGCATTCTTCCTAATTAGAGTCTCCCCTTTAAGTTCTGTCGACTGCTAATGAGTACGAAAGAGAAGGCACTTGGGAGCCCTGAAGAAATTATTTGAAAGCAACACCAAGTGGCCTCGGTAAAGCATCACCATTTCAGTCAAAGGGATTTTTTTTTGTTTTCCTTATGCGGGACCACCTGACAGCCCGGCTGGCCACAGATTGAGGATTAGAGACACTGGCTTGCTTCAGAGAAAACAGGCCTCTACTTTATATTCCTGGGACTTCCTTTGCTTGGCAAACTGTCTCCTTAGCAATTTGATCCTTCCCTGACCCCAAATCTTTCTCACCGAGTCAGGAACTGGTGAGAACTTCCAACTCTGGCAAAGGTCCACAGAGGGTAAGTGAGTTGCTGAGGTTGCACAGTAAGTGGACAGGAGGGCAAGAGCTGGACCTTAGGGCTACAGATTCAAGGTCATTTCATCCCACTGCTGAAAATTCCCAAAACTCACGTGCAGTAGGATAGATGCATTTAAGGCACTAACTCTTTCATTTAGTTTTCCACTAAGTAGTTATTCAGTGGTTGAACCTACAGAGCCAAGCAAAGTCCCTGCTCTCCTGAAACCTACACTGTAGCCAAGCCACCAAGAGTAGACAAATAAATGTCAATGTCAGCTACCGCTCAGTATTGTGAAGAAAAATGGTCAGAGTAAGGGAATGGCTGGGAATACTGTTGAGAGAGGGAAATTGGGGTGGCCTCCAGGAGGAGGTGGTAGTTGAACAGAGAGTAGTTAAGTGCAGAGGTGATCTATGCCGTGACCTAGGGGGAGAGCATTCCAGGCAGAGATCAGCAATAACAGGAGCCATTTAGAGATGGCAAGGCAGCTGGCTGGTGGCAGAGTGCACAGAGGAACTAGCTGGAGATGAGAGCAGAGGGCTTAGGGGGTGTAGGGCCACGGCCAGACTTCAGGCTTCATTCTAAGCATTCCAAGTAGTGTGCGGGGAGATAATCAAGTCAGACCTCACATCTAAAGGGCTTATCTGGCCACTCTGGAAAACAGACAGATGGACTCTGCATGAAGAGAGGGTTGAGAAAGGGACAGAGGAGACCCTGGAATGATCAGTGCCCCAGAAGTTAGATCCTAGTATGATGAGGCAGTTGGGGTTCAGGCCTGTGCTAGTAATGAGCAGGAATCTGAACTGAGCCCTGAGGACTGGAAGCTCAAAGGCCAGAAGATGTAGGCAAAGGACCCGAGCTGATATCTGGAAAGTAGAAAACTCTCTGTCTTCAGGCTGGTCCCTCACCAGACACCTTGGGCCCCCGTTTACTTGAAAAGCATCATTTACGGGGCCTCAATGTGTCCCAGGCACAGGCCGGGGCTTTGACGTACAGGATCCCATTTAATCCTCCCCGCAGCCCAGGGATCTGGGCATTATTATCCTTGTGTTACCAGATGAAAAAGATCTCGTTTTTTCAGTGGAGATAGCGAAAACATTCCAAAGCTGCTTTGGGGTTTAATTCACAGAAACCTCAGCATTTAATCTACTAAACCAGAAAGTAATCCCCTCTTTGGCTGGCTCTGGGAGCCTGGGGCTGCCCGCAGCCGTGGGGGGTGACTGGTAGCTCACATGCGCACACGTGTGTACCCTCGTACATTCCAGGATCCAAAGCCCAGCTGAGGTCCCACCCGTCCCAACGACACCCTCGGGGCTCCCCTCCCGTCTCCTCCCACCTGCAAGAGCCCCTCTTCCTTTGCTGTGCACACATAGCCAAAGGCCACCCTTGGGCCATTTGGCCAACCTGAATCCCAACCTCTGTGCAGCCCCTGGCAGCAGTTGGTGAGGTAACAACCACTCCACCCTACACAAAGTCACTGCACCCTCTGGCCCCTCCCCTTGCTGCTGTGGGCCACCCTGAATCCTACCAGATTTGGCTTTTTCCTGGGATCCAGTGGAACCAATCTGACAAGCTGGGCCGGATCACCTGTAAATGGCTGTTTGGAAGATACGGATTCCAAAACCTTTTGCCTTTTCAAAGGGGACCTTCTCATACCATTGCTTGGTCCTAGGTGGTAAAGGTAATGGAGAATGCTGATGAGCGTGGTGGACGTAGCCAGAAAGCATTCCAGGATGAGGTTGGGATGCGTCCTAAAATCCGCTATTCCCACATGCCTGACGGTGGAGAGAAGTTCCGTTCTGATGATGATTTGGTTTCTAAGCACCTATTGTGTGCTGGACGCTCTGCCTCAGTTGTTTTCCTTCTGGCAGGGAACCAAGCACATGGGCTGTCACCAGGCCAGGGTGGCCTAGGTATGTGGGCTGGGAAGGCAGAGGAAGGAGTTGAATCTGCCAGGGGAGGGCTCCCACGGGTTTCCAGAGCTGGATTTGAAATATGAATCTGAATGCATTCACCTTGTCTGGTAAAGAGGGAAGGGCTTTCCAAGCAGGAGAAGCTGAGTAGAGAAAGGCAAAGAGGAGGGAGGGAAGCAGCATAGTGAATGGACATCACAGACCCAGGTACTGCCAGTGAGACAGGGAGGTGGGGAGGAACGAGATTGTGTTTCTGGGCAGTAGTTACACCCTGAACTTTTTCAGTGGATTATTCAGCATACTCTATTTTTCAGCATCCCTCTGCAGCAAGATAGTATAATGAGAACTGCAGGAGCTTCAGTAAGGAGATGGCTTTCTGATGGGGTCACTATTATGCTCATAAACCTTCTTTAGCTCCCCAGTACCTAGGGACTTAAGAGCACATGAATGAACCAAAACCAGAAGCCCCTGTCAAATTCCTGGCAGACTCTCTGATCTTTCACCCTTTCCCCAATTCTCCTGCCTTCTCGAAGAAGTATCTATTGATTCAGCCTCAGTGGAAGGGCGTCCTCCTCCTCCAAAAGAGAAGCGGCACCTTTGTTTTGACAGTGTCATGGTCTATGAGTGAGAAACCTGTGTGGGAGTCATTGACTGGCCCAGAATGGAAAAGCAGACAGTCAGGTGTCATCACAACACAGCAGCTGCCGTGGAGACCAGCAGGAGTGAGGCAGTGTGGATCAGTGGTTAAGCCCACATGCCTACAGACGAGTTCCCAACCCTGGTGTAACGCACAGTCCTCGGGTACAGTGTTCAAATCTGATGCCGGATCACACCCCTCCCCTCGGGATTCTCACTCCACGGATGTAAAGTGGAATCTGGACTAGGGTATCTTCAAAGTGCTCTGCAGACGATGCCCCCATGCGGCCAACGTCAAACTACTGATTAAAGAGCCTGGCTCAGAAGTTCCAGTGCCAGCTCCACCTCACCAGCTGGTGCACCTCAGGTGGACTCAGTCCCCATGCATCACTTTTTGAAACTAGAGAAGAGGACACGGGAGCACACACCTCTGAAGAGCATGGGAGGCAGATAATGCCGTCAAGCTGTCAGCAGAAGCTTGGTAAGAGCTGACTCTGCCATGCCTCAGGCAGGTGTGCTACACCCAGTGCTGAGTCTCCTGCAGAGCCCGCCACAAAAGAGACCCCTGAGAATCTGCTCCATTCATGTCCAGCATCCTCCGTCCTCCGGGGGCTTCCAGAGCATGCCCTGCCTTCGTCAGCAGCAGGCTGGCCATGTGGGTCCTCCCTGCACCCTGTCCAGCTCCAGGGCAAGGGAACCCATTCCCTTCATGCCCTCCTGCCCACCACCCATAGATGTGTCCTCACTGACTGTCCCATCCATCCCAGAGTGCTCCCTGGGAATCCTCAGGCTGTTAGCCCAGTGTCTCCAGCCCTCACAACTGACCGTTGTGGCCAGGGGAGCCCACCCAGGGGAGATGGCTCTCTCCTGCCTCATGGGCCCTCTGGCCCCCTCAGTTACAGGTAAGATGCAGACCAGCTGAAGATCTCGTTTAACTCTGCTCACCTCTGCCTTTCTCGGGTTCCTGCCAGTCCCAAACCCAGGGCACAGCACACTGGGAAGCAAAGCTCACATTTTCCAGGAAGGCCGAGAGGCACTTACGGGCCTTCTGCTGTTAACTTTATCAAGAGCTATAAATTCAGGAACGTGTGAGAGATGCAGTACGATCCTCAGAAACACATTTCATCATCACTGCTAAGGCTTCACAGCACAATCAGAATGAGTTTCTGTAGGGAATAAAAGTTTCCGTCCCTCTCCTCATCTTTCTTACTGGCCTTTTCCTCAGTGCCCCTCAGCGAGAGGAGCAAACCCCATCTGGGATGGCACGGTTGTCCTGAGAGCACCCACTGTGTGCCCTCCTGGCCCTATGGGGTGAGGGGCTCCTTCTCTGATACCTCTTGGCTTCTTGGTGGGATGCAGGACATCCAAGGTTGCCCCTCTTTAGCGCAGACCCTGACAATTTCCCCCTCAGCGTTTCTTACCCAGGCTGCAGCAGGCCTGCTGGGAACATGGTCTGTGAAGCAGTCAGTGTGCGGTGCTTTGTCCTGGCCGCAGTGAGACAAAGAGCCAGATCCGTCACGATGCACGCTGGTTCAGTGGACTTTTTCCACAGCAGGCTTTCTACATGAAGGAAGCGGACTGTGGATGTGCATTCCAGCTCTTTGCGGAAGGGCAGCAGCCTGCTGAAGGCCCACATTGAGTTGCCCTGTGCTCCTGCCCATCCCTTCTTGCAGACATGGCGGCTGCTGACCTTGGATAGAGGGAGCAAGGTCTAGCTGTGTGCTAACTAGGCTTCCCATCAGGAGGCCCAGGCTTGTCCCAGCTTGTAACAGAGTGGTGCTTGTCATTGTCCTTTGCATGGACCCACCCCCAGAAGCCACCAGGAGAGAAGGGGGCATTGGCCAGCCAAAATTCAGGCTCAGATACAGTCTATAACCATCTCTCTCTCCCTCTCACACATCTCTAGCTAATTACATTTGTATTTGGAAGCTGATGGCTACAGAGTATGTCCATGATTACTATGAAAGAGCCATCGGGTTTAATTTGGATGACATGTGTCAGGTGGAATCTGTGCTTGCCCATGGACCCAGTGGACCCAGAGCTCAGGAACTACTCTGACAACATTCTCCACTAAATGCGTGTAGAGAGGCAGCAACAGTTTAACGCCACCTGGGCCTTGCAGAGGCCACAGCTAAGCACTTGGGTTGGTTAGGACAGTTCTTGTCCTGATCCACAGAGACACTTCAAAGATAACCAACCTACTACGCCTATGACATGTTCACGTTCCCAAAGCAGATGGTTCAGCTTCAGTAGCTTCTGAGACTGTTCAGGTCAGCACTTACTGCATGTGTGGCCCTAAAATATCACCAAGACTCAGTTTCCCCATTTGTGAAATGAGAGGAAAATCAGACATCATGGAAAGGAGCTGAAGGCCCTGTGTCAGGATGAACTCCCACAGTGGACCCCAGGAAGGACTGCCTGGAGCCAGGCTGACACCCTGAGAGCAGCAGCTAGATGTTTCCCTGAGGTTTGGGAGGACAATTGGGGGTTCTTGGGGGCCCCCTCTCAAAATATAGTGCATGGACAGTTATTATGTACACAGAACTGAGAGGTTCAGAATTAGAAGGCCGGCAGGGCCAAGGATACAAGTCACCTTCTCCATTATCAGCTTGGGGATCAGTCATGAGGACACTATTTGGCTTCACTCTTGTCTTATTTCCCAGTGGATCTAGAATAAAGCAAGAAAAAAGAGACACTTTTTATCGAGGTTTCTGGAGCCTGCACACCTGCAGTCCGTGGCTGTTGGGAGATTACTTGCAACAGCATGTAAACCTAGTTAGCAAATGCCTTGGAGGACATAATAGGTGCTCAGTCAAGATTGTTTATGGCATCCTCTTTCCCTTCTGTCTAAGGGGTTCCCTCTAAGCCCCCCAAATCAGGGAGGCAACAAGGTTGGCATGGAGGCCACCTGGTTTCTGTGTCCCTGAGCCCACTTGGTCCCAGAACCAGGGCCTGAGCCTCAGATGCCGCCCACTCCCGAGTGGGCAACAGCCTGGGTGGTAATCAGAGATTCCAGCGGAGCCTTTGATGCGGCAGCCGGTGAGGCCAGCCGGGCACTGTTTGAAGTGCCTGCCTGTGTAATAAGGATTTCTAATTCACTCGAACCAAAGCAACATTTGCAGTAAAGATCATTTTTGTAATGAAAAATAAATTGTGACTGGAGGGTCTGGTTTTGTTTCAAAAAGGGAAGATCACCCACAAGCATCGTGTCTCTGAGAAGCCACCGCCCGCGTGTCTTGAGATGGAGAGCGCGCCACTCAGAATTTCAAAGTGCTGTTAATTAAGAGCAGTTTATTAAAATGTCAATCTTTGAAACCAAAACAACTCTCTTCCCTTGTTTGCCAAGTAGGCTTCCCAGGCACTCTCCCTACCCCAAATAATCCAGCATGAAGCTTCACCAGGGCCCCCCCTAAAAATAACTGTCTCTCCGTTGCCCCTGAAAACTGGGGGAGAAGCGCTGGGAAGGACAGCCTTGCACCTGTCTTTCTGCTGAAAGCCCACCTTGACCAGCCCACCTTTCAAGAGACAGGTTGGCCCAAGGACTATGCACATGGACCCAGGAAAACCGCCAGGCCAGCTATGTTATCTGGAGCAAACACTCAGCTCTTCTGTGCCTCAGTTTCTTCTTCTATGAAATGGAATGATAAGAACAATACTTACTTTATAGGTTGTTGCAAGGATTAAATGAGATAATGTATCCCAGGCACTGAGACTGACGTTTAGCCCGTGGTACGTTCTCACTGGGCATTAGCACTGCTATTTCCCAAAGTTCCCATGCGCAGGCACTAAATTTCACTTCTTTTTTACAGATCTATCTCAAGGCAGAAATAAGCCCTCTTTACTTTTGTAACTCTAGCAGTCAAGATCTAGCACACAGTGGGCACAGAGTGGGTGTCTACTGAATAAATAAACCAATCGATAAATGAATGGACGCACAGGTCACACCCGCACGATTGGCCCACGAGGTTAGCAGCCCAGGAAGAATTCATGATCCGACAGCTGCCAAAACAACACAGGGCTGTGGTGTGTGGGCTCCTGTGTTCCCACCTCCAGGTCTTCCCTCCCTTGTGTGATTCCATTCCCTGGAGAGTGGGCTACACTAGGAACACACTCCTAATGAAGGGAATGCAGCAGAACGGATGGGTGCCTCTTCCTTGGTGAAGTTCTAAAGGAAGACTGAGGCTCCCATCTCTCGGGCACTCTCTTGCCTTTGTTTGCCGGCTGTGGTGAAGCAAACTGACAATCCAAAAGGCCTGTGTGACCAAGAGCTGACGGAAGCCTCTGGCCAGCAGCCAGCAAGGCACTGCTTCCCAGCCACAGGAGTGTGCATGGCACCAATGCTGAGCTTTGACGTGACCTTGGCTCCACCTGGCACCTTGCCTGCAACCAGGGAGAGACCCTTGGGCTCTTGGGCTAGGCACCGTTAGGCTGCACCGGAGCTCTTGACAATAGAAGCTGTCAGATAACACATGGATTATTTCAGGACAATTTGTTACACAGCAATAAATACCTAAATCAGGCTGTAAGGGAAGGGGAGGCTGTAAGGCAGGGAGGCTCCCACATGTCTGGGGTCATCTATCCTGCGGCTTGTTCTCTCCACCAGTCACACGAAAGCCACATTCCACCCCAAAGATCCCCTGGAGGAAAGAGCATTCAGGTCAGTGGGGTGAGTTTGGGTCCCAGCCTCTGCAGCTTTCCAGTGCATAAGTGTCCAGCAGGCAGCTGGGGGAAAGGTCCTCCGCTTCTCCCAGGCTGCCTCTCTAAAGGAGCATCAGCTCACCAGCCTCACAGGTGTGTTGGGAAGATTGCACTCACACATAGGAAAGTGCCCCACAGAGAGTTCCAGACCTTTCAGGGTGCTGCATCTAGGGACCTGCACCCTCACTCTGCTGGCCAGCTGAGGCCCAGCAGACCCCCCCAGTGAATCAGCACAATCCTGGAGTAGCTAGCTACTTGGTGCCAGGTACTGCACTAAGCACCAGGGATGTGGCAGTAAAGAAAACAGGACCATCCCTCGTCCTCTTTATGGACCTTACTCTCCATAAACTAGTAAAGGCAAGTGTAAGGTGCCACAGCGGAAGTCTAGGGACTTGGGAGGATGAAAATGGGGAGAAGGGCATGGCCCAGCATGGGCAGGGAGTCCGGGAAGGGCTCCCTGAAGCAGTGGCCTTTGAGTGCCTACCCAGTGGGCCAGTAGAGTTGGCTGAGTGGAGGACAGAGGGTCAAAGGCCCAGTGGTAGTAAACGGGGACATGTTCTCATTACATCGTCCACATGTACGAATCTATGACGGTAAATCCCACTATTATGTAGAATCATAATATAGCAACAAAAAGAAATATATAGACATTTTTAAAAAGGACTATTGACAGAGTCACCATGTGCCAGACATGGTCCTAAGCACTGAGGACACAGCACTAATGGAAACAGACAAATTCCTCCCCCAGGAAGCATATAGTCTAATGCAGGAATCATTTTTTCTCAAGCATGACCAAAAACAGAATTTAAGAAAGTCCTCAGTGCGTGACATTTGAACTGGAACCTCATAATGTGGAGGAATGAAGTCTCTGGACATCTGGGGACAGCAGTCCCCATAGGGGACCCCGCAGCAGGGGAGGTCCTGAGGCAGGAAGTACGTGGTATCCAGAACCAGCAAGATGGCCCTGGCCACAGGGTCAGAGCAGAGAAGGACAGCGGGACAGGGCCAGGAGCGAGGGCAGGGAGGTGGACAGAGAGGTCCCTCAGGGTCTGCCAGGCCAAGAGAGGAGTAAGACTTGCTGTTCTGGGGCTGACTGGAGCTCAGAAGGGTAATGAGAACTGAGTTTTGAGTTTTGAAAATATACCACAAGTGGGTGACCGCGGTCATAGTAACAGTGACAGGGGCCGGCAGCAGCATGGAAGCCACTTCAGGACTATTAGTGTGAGGGAGAAAGGGGCTGGACAGCCGGAGGAATGAGAGGGCTGGCTTCCCAAGCCAGGGGTGCCTTAAGACCTACCTCATCTGGCAGGACCACCTCCCAAGCCAAAGTCCACACTGGACTCTAACCAAGACCCCTCCTTATAGGCCTTCTCCTACAGAAGGTCCCCACAGGGGCCAGGAAAACACAAGTCTCTCCAGCACCTCCTCACAGGTCCACCACTATCCCATCACAGACCATCCATCAAAAGTTTTTACATGGATATTAACACTGGCTCTGGGGACAAATTGCCAGGGTTTAAAAGTGAGCTCTCCCACTTAATTATGAACTGTGGACCTTGGGCAAGTTGCTTAACCTCTCTGAGCTTCAGTTCCCTCAACAGTCAAATGGGCCTAACTCTGGGGACCCCACAGGGCTGTCATGCAGTTTCAGCAGGTTTGATGCTAGAGCTGTGGTGAGGGAGTGCTCCTGCTCCAGGACCTTAGTGATCATTCCCTTACAGAGCCCAGAGGCTGCGTGTCTTTTCCCTGTGACCTCCTCATCATCAATCTTGAAATCCCCAGGCTTCAGAAAAACAGATGACAAATGATTCTCCCCACACCCAAAGCCTCCACCCCAGGCTGGCTTGACTTAACAGGTCCCCTGGGAACCTGGGGATCTCCTGCCTGCCTGGCCCTGCAGCGAGCTGAGGCACCCCCACCCAGGTGTGCCCTAGGGCTGTTCCCACAGCACAAGGCATGCAGAAGGCCAGGTGTGCCATACACCAGCAGTTCCAGGTCCTGAAACCTGCCCTCCATGTCCCTCTCTCTGGCAAGGCCCTCCTGGAGGTGGGGTCTGAGGAGGCCCAGACTCTCCAGTTAGTCCCTGGATAGCAGCATCCTGAATGAATGAACACACACAGGAATGAATGAGCAGATGAAGGAATGAGTGTGTCCTCAACAAGGCACCGGTTTCTGAAGATTACCCATTCATTTATTCAACAGGCGTTTGTTGTCTGCGGCTCTTCTCCACCTGCTCATCCAGAGCCTTGTTCTCTCCCCTTACCCCTGGGAGACTGATCTCCAGGCCTTTGGCCACAGGAGACCCAGGGTGAGCATTGAGAGCCGCTCCTGCCTATTCAGCTGAAACCTGACCACAGTCTCTCAGCCTGGCAGCATTCAGGCAGCTGCTCTCTCCCACCTGGGGCTAGTAAGGGCCTGCTTTGGACAGCCCTGGGGTCTAAGTAGACCTTTCCTTAAATTCTCCTCCAAAACCAGTCCTATTCTCCCTGCCCCTTCATTAGGAGCAATGTGTCCCTTGGTTTCCTGCCAGGTCTCCAGCCATTCTTCTAGGCACAGAATCAAGGGAGGAGGAATTTCTGCCCTCAGGGAGCTTAAAGTTTAGTAGAAGGAGGCTAACAGGAAATGTGATCAATGAGTAAGTTCTATAATAGTTAGGTTGTGATACAGTGGCCCCCAACTTACCATATTTTGACTTGTGATTTTTTTACGTTAAAATGGTACGAAAGCAATATGCTTTCAGTAGAAATCCTACTTGGAGTTTTGGCCATTTCTGGGTTGTACAGCAGGCAGCTTTGCTACTCTGTGATGTTCTTAGGTTAAGTGGGTTAAATGCCTTTCTCGCTCACAATGTTTTCAAATTACGATGGTTGGTGGAGTCATAACTCCATCATAAAGGAAGCAGCGTCTGCTCGAGCTGAGGGAGGGAAGGAACTGTGGAACGAGGACTGGGCTCCATTTCACATAGGGAGGCCTCACTGAGAGGGTGACAGTAAGAAATGACCTGAAGTCAGGGAAGGCCATTGGCTGAGGGGACTAAGAGCAGAAACCTTCCAGATGAGGAATGAGGAGGGCCAGGGATGGAGAGGGAGTTGGCAGGAGCACTCTCTGGGTAATGCTCTGACCACTCTGCAACCCTCTGGAGCCTCCCTCAGACTCCACCCAAGAAGGGCTCTGCTTTTTGTGCTCTCCTGCTAGCCCCAACATGGGGCCCAGCCCCCACTGCTGATTCACCCCCCAGGGCCCTCTCTTCCGAGTGCTCCCCTTGGGGAAGTGCCCTTCCTCCAATCCTATAGGACCCTGAGGACTCCCATCCTCACCAGGCCCAAGACCCAGGGTCTCCTTGGAGATCACAGGCAAGGTGCTCCAGAGGGTGGCACAGCCCTGTGCCCTGGGAAGCCTTTCCCTGGGGACTCTTTCTCTTTGGTGATTGTTTCCCAGGCTCCCTGGAGCCAGAAGAGGATGGAATGTTCTTATCACTTCCCAGAGGGAAGGCTTTCTTCTTCTTTCACAAAAATGTTAAGCTTCATAATCCGATAGAGAACCTGGACAGGCTGCAGCTGGTGGCCTGGGTCCTACTTCTGGGAACTGTGGGGAGAGAGAGAGATGGGAGAGGGAGGAAGGGGATGTGTCCCCTTGAACCAGACCAGAGAAGAAGGTCTAGGGATGAGGTTGGTCTGTCCCTTGTGAGTCCAATAATGTTCCTTCTGAAATCAAAGTTCACTCCCATCTTCTCAGCATGGAGGCTGCACAGGACGGATGGGACAGTGACTTCAGTGGGGTTTGAGTTCTACAAGGTTAGGACTTTGCAGTTTCCTAGGTCTAGAACCACTTCTTGAAGTGGGACATGTTGGGGAGGCTCCTGAGACTCAGAAATACCATGAGAGCAGATGAAGATTATGCCAACAGGGTAATGTGACACCCCAGGACATCATTTAGTCATTCATTCATTCAGCAAATGTTTACTTAGGGTCTCCTGGGGAAATGACAGCTAGGTACCAATTACTGAGCAGTTGCTGATCCCCTACTTCTGTCCTACCCCAGTGCCCTGTGAAAGCCCCCAGGTTGACATCTGGAACTCCAAATGCCACAAGGAGCGTAGCTCTGGAAGGGCTATAGACCAGCCACTTCTTGGGGCTCTCCAGGAAAAATGGACACCCTCATCAGGTCAGCAGGGTAGGGGAAGAAGGATGCAGAGGGACACTCAGAGAGACCCTGTCTTCTTCACTCCTTCCAGAGGGGCTGATCATGACTGACAATTCTTGGACCCAGGAACAATTGCACTAAACAGGCAAGAATCACCGCTCAGCTCCACCTTCTAGTTCCACCAGGGCCTCCACTGGCCCACCTCTGGAGAAGGGAGTGAGCCCCCCAACAACAGCCCAACCTTAGGTGGGGCATTCTGTTAAATAGTCCTTCCCATTGAAACCCAAATCAAGTGTGAGCAGACTGTAATGTACACTGAAGTTTTAACCCACACTATACTGTGGACATCTTTTTCCTTCTTTAAAGATTCATTTCATCCTTAGATGCACAGAAGCACATTCGTATATGTAAATTTTCTTTTCAAAAATTAATAATGAGTGACTAAGTGGTGTTCCGTATAAGAAGGCTCTTCACTTTCTGATTTGTAGATTCACCTACTGCTTGAGTTTCTATAGCGTGCATTACTTTTAGAGTAAAAACAAGGGCATGCTGGGCATGGCTCATGCCCATAATTCCAGCTACTCAGGAGACTGAGGCAGGAGGATCACAAGTTCAAAGTCAACCTGGACAACCAGGGCTAGGGATGCAGTTTCATGGTACCGGACTCCTGGGTTCCATCCCCAGTGCCATACCATACATGCATACATACAAGAACATTTGTACTCTAAAATTAAAAATAATATGTTGGCTAGGAAAAGGAAGTCCTTTATATGCTGAAGCAGTGAGCCATCCTGGAGGGAAAGCCAGCATTTGATGTAGTCAAGAGATGGGGGCGTGGAGTGTGGAATGTGGCACCTCGCTCAGTCCCAGGCATGCCTCCTCAAACAGGGTGACTCATTTCCAGCACACAGACTCCCAAAGTAAGCCTGGTCCAGGGAAGGATCCAACCTGGTTACTGGGACACTGCCCAGCAGGCAGGGTCAAAGTCAAGTCAGCAGGGCTAATAGCCATTCTCAGGTGACACCAGTGTGTTATCTTCGGGAAAGGTGAATATTAACCTGGGCCAGGTGTGCTATGTCGGCAAACTGGGGAGGGAGCCAGCTGCTGGGTTCAGCAGGCTCTGAGGGTCACCACCTTTTCCTGTGCTCTTGGGTCAGACCTCATAGCCACCTCCAGCTGCAGGTCTTGCCGAGGACCTGTTCTTGCACCTGCTCAAAGTTGGGCTGTGCCCAGGTTTTCAAATTTAAGAAAACAGAAGCAAGGAAGGTGAAGATGGAACTCTCCCTGGAGGAGGAAGATGGCTTTCAGGTTAAAGGAAACAAGGACATCTAGCTGCTGGTCTCCTTAGAGGAAGTTGTGCAGAAACTATCGGAAACTGAGGCAGGAGGGAAAACAAGGCATGAGGCTATCCCGGGTTTATCTTTCTCTACCATTGGGAGACAAAAAGAAAAAAAATCTCAGTGCTACTCTTTTGAGAGGAGTTCTACACACCTCTGCAGCGCCACTTACCATTTTTGAGAAGTACTGGCTGAATCTCCAGAAGTCCTGATTTGAGGCATAGGCCACCTCTTTCTGTGGAAACCAGATCCCACTTTCCCATCTTCTTGCAGCCCAAACCCATGAAGCCTGTGCCTTCACCCGATGACCCCCTCACCCACATCACAGCAGAACAATCAGAACACATGATGCAATAGGAGTCCACTCCAGCCTCTGCAGCTCACTCCTGGGCTCTGGGAACATCTGGCATGGTGCTGCTGGGGACACAGTGTTGACATAGTGTCAGACCTGCAAAGAGAGCTGAGGAGCTCTCCCTGGACCTGCCAGTTCTGCCAAGCAATTTTGGATATTGTTTCTGACTGTGGAGCCTGCGGCCAGGAGCTCCAGCTCTCCAGAAATGCTGTGAGTTTCCCAGCGCACATGAGTAGTCAGCTCACCCAAATCAGGCGCTGGTCATTTCTGAGTTTGCAAGGTGACACCAGGTTTGAATGGGAGGACTGCGTGTGAACTGGAAGGGATCAGGAAGCAGGAGGGTGTCAAGAAGGCACAGTAACTGCTCCAAACCACCTGATGCCCTCTGGAGAACTAAGTAGTGCTTAGTGGTCATTAGCATCAACAGAAAAGATCCTCTGCACCCCATCCCTGACTCCAGTACAAGAAACTGCAAAATTCATTTCTGAGCTGCGCCTGGGACTAGCACAGACTCTGGGCTCTGGGACCCAGGGCAAGCCAACCCCGCCTCCCCAATGGTTGCCTATCTGAAAGGCTCTCAACAGTGCCTCCTTACTGCACACCCCAGGGGACACATTCACAGTGCATTCCATGAGAATAACACCTTAACTCCAGGCCCTTGGAATGTGGCAACAGGAGAGAGTTGGAGGTGAGACTGGCGCTCTAAGAGGCACATGCTGGCAGGAAGTATGAAAGGACTTTCCACAGTCAGAGTGTTTCTGCCTCCCACAGCTTCCTGCCTTTGGCATCCACATCTCCCTCCTGTGCCACATGTCACAGCCAGAGAGCTTCCCTGCCTCCCTTGGTCTGGACCGCCCACTCTCACCCACACCCCTTCCTTTAATGCCTTCGCCATTGCTGAAATGTGCCTGTGAGCTTCGGTTTCAAGGCAAATGTTGGAAGGGGCTGTTGGGTGGGTTATGGGGGGAGCCACACCACCCAAGCGGTGGAGCGTGTTCTACCTCTGGAGGTTACCTACCGCTGAGGTGCTACAGCAACTCTTCACACTTGCCCTGCGAGAGCCCACTTGCAGAAGAGCCACAGCACTGCCCCCGCCCCAGGCCTGGCCTTTGGGAAAGGCCCACACCCCACTCCCACCCTCTTGGGCAGCTCCCACCAGGTATCAGGCTGCAGCTGGCCGAGGTCCCAGCAGCGCCTGCTGGCCCACATCGGCCTGCAGCCCAGTGGCCACAGGAGCTGCCCGCAGCCCAGCAGCCGGGCCTCTAGCTCAGCCTGCTAACACCCACCACCATGCCCCCTCCTCCTGCCTGTGCTAGCTTGGCAGAGGAGCGGAGTGAGGGGACGGGGCTGCCCCAGCTCACTTAGCTCCCCAAGACATCCAAGTCTGCCCCAGAACCCTTTCCATGAGGCAATGTGAAACCCAAGCGCTCAGGCAAGCAGCAGAATGTTTTGAACAATTTGACAGGAAATCTGAGACATCTGAGAGCTCGAGGGGAGAATCCACAGCCACCTCTTCAGGCCAAACCCAAATGACTCGCACTAAAGCAGCTTAAGGCAGAGAGTCCCCAAGCCCTTCATCAGAGGACTGGCCTGATACCCAGAGTGCTGGTCCTCTGGGCTACCGGCACCCTCTCCTTGGTGGCTCCATCCAGCCCACTCCTTTGCTGGACTCCATTGTGCCTGGCTGAAGGGCAGTGGCGCCTCTCCCCAGCTGCAGCCATCTTCCCATCCTCAAAGCTCAGCTCAGGCGCTATTTCCTACCAAGACTCCACTGAGCCCTCCAGGACACCAAGCTGCACGACCTGACATGTCTGCAGTCCCCAGGACTACCACTCCAGGGGGCTGCATGCAAATAGGTCACCTTGCACAGGGGGCGTGATGAGCAGGACACAAGAGACAAGGATGGGGAGTCAGGCCAGACTCAGTGGGACCTCCGACCTACAGTCCCCACACACACACACACTGCACACCCCATCACTCACACCGCAGACACTCAGGCTGCCTATACCCAGACACACCTTCACACACACACCCCACACCCATACACACCCTATACCACACACACACCCCACACCCATACACCATACACACCCTATACCACGCACACACACCACACACCCATACACACCAACACCCACACACACC
>PVKS010021855.1:0-34592 GCA_004027875.1 Aplodontia rufa | reverse complement strand
GTATTCTGATTTCCGTTTTCGTAGATTTTTAATTTAGGAATCAGCATAAGGAGAAATGTCCTATTAGACTACTTTGATATGGAAATCTTGTGCAGAGAAACACACATTTAAAGGGTGTGTTGCATGTATAAGTGTGCTGTGTCTTTTTAATTGATGAGAGAGTTTCCATTGTACATATACATGGCAATGGGTCTATTCATTCACTCTGAGTTGTCTATACTTTTTTTAATAGCTTTTGAATTTTATGACTAAAATACTACACCAAACTTATACAAATACATTTGCAGTCATACATTTGCAGTCATACTTTGAAATTTCTCTTTGATTATATCTAGGAGTAAATGTTTATATCATAGAATAAATGTATGCTTAAGTTTATTTATATATATACATATGTATATATATATATATATATATATAATCAGATGATTTCCCAACAAATTTGGTTTTATTTTTGCTTTCCCGAAATGGATTTTTTTCTCTCTGTATAAAATCTTCACCAACCCCAAGATCACACTTATTTTTTAATTATATTTTGAAATTTCACAATTTTACATTTTTTCATTTCATCTATCTTTCAATTAAAAATTCCGTATATAGTATGAGAAAATGGTTAATATTACCAATGTTTCTTTTTTTAAAAATTTAAGTGTGTTTGGTGGTCGTATCAACATTTAATGATGGAATATTCTTTCTCCTTAAATTTGCTTTGTAATCATTTCAAATCAGCAACTGACCATACAACTCAGGATGTATTGCTGAATTCTCCTTTGACTTGGTCGTTTCAAATGTATCATTTGATGACACAATCCTATCTTGATTCCCATCACTTCAGAATAAATGAAGGAGTGCAAGTGCTACAACTTTGTCTTTCATGAAAAATTTTGCTTTTGCTTTTTCTACTTGTGTGTATACTGGGTTTGGAATACAGATTCATGCTTAAAAACTGTACTCTTTTACTTAGCAACACCAATAGCTTCTAGTGTACTTTTATGTCAATGTGTGACACCAAATTATATAATCCCCAAATAGTCAAGAAACTAAATTGAAAGAAATGAAAGAAATAATGTAAAAGTGGACACGTCTCTGTAGTTGGAAAAATTCAGAAGAAAGATGAAAATGATACACAAGATACAAATGAAATATATTCTTAAGGACTTTTCAGTTTTCTATAGACCAGGGAAATTTAAACATAGTGGCACTGATTTATATTTTCACCAAGAGTATTTTAGTTTTTATAAAGTAATTGTTTCACATTCTTGACAACACTTGACTTTGTCATGCTAAATACAAAGCTTATAAAAAGATAATTTCCTCTCATCTTTCTAGGAAGGCAATTCATCTTTTCTGGAAACATGTCAGATATAGAAATAGAAATATGCAATTTCACGGTGAAAAGTGTCTAATAAATTTCTTTAAAAACACTTGTGAAAACCAGGTGGAGAGGTATGCATTTGTAATTCCAGATACTCCAGAGGTAAAGGCAAGAGGATCACAATTTTCAGGATATACCAGGAAATTTAACAAGAGATCCTGTCTTAAAATAAAATGAAGAGGCTGTGTATGCAGCTCATTAGTAGAGCACTTCTGGATTCAATCCCTAGCACCACAAAAAGGGAAGAAAACCTCATGTAAATGTTGGCATTAAACTACTCAAGCAGATATTTTGTTAAACTGGTATATGGAAATAGTTCTTCTGGAAGTCTGTATGAACTAATACACTTCAAGACAAATAACCTAAGACATTTTCAAAATGGCACAGAGAAATGAGCACAGAATTAAGGCATAAAGACCTTCTCTTTTTAAGTAAGGAAAAGAAAAATGAAGCACTACATATAGACTTTACTTTTGGTATTGAGGATTGAAACTCAATGTGCTTTACCATGAATTACAACTCAGGTTGCTAAATTGCTGAGTGAGGCTGGTCTTTTGCTGCAGCCTCCCACCCAAGTGGTTGGGATTATAGCCCTGTGCCAGCACAATCAGCCTAGAAAGAGGAAAAAAAATCATATAAATATTATGTCGCTGGAAACAAAGAAGTAGTTACTCCGGAGGGTAATGGTTAACATCGTCACATGATTTTGAATGGCTCTATCTTCATTAGCTATTTTGTTTTTGTTTTGTTCATGTGGGTTTTAATTCACATACCTGTGGGGCTAAAAACTCTGGGATTAGGGGTTTAGTATGATCATGTTCTGGTAAAGACCCAAATCTGGTTTGCAGATGAGTTCATTCTCACTGTATCCTTATGTGGTGAAGAGCAGAGAGGGGAAGCAAACTCCTTTGTGTCTTTCTATTAAGGCACTAAATCATTAAATCAAGTTCCATCCTCCCAAGTCTCGATTCAACATCCTAATACCATCGTTGTGATGGTTAATATATGAACATATGACCTTTGTCCAGACACACTCATTCTATAATATAGATTCTATTTTTGTTTCTGATAATTTAGCATTCTTATATTTTATTATATAGTTAAAAGTTATATATGCTTATTAAGTTTTGTCTGTCTGTCCATTGTTTCCTCTATCACATGATGCTAGTTAGAGTCACTCTACACTGTGGATGCAGCTCAGGGGTACAGCACTCCTGGGTTCAATCCATATCACCACACAAAAAAGAAAAGCAATCAAGCTAATACAAATGTTGGCATTAAACTACACAAGCAGATATTTTGTTAGACTAGTATATGGAAATAGAGTTCTTACGGAAGTCTATATGAACTTAGATACGTAAAGACAATTAACGCAAAATGTTGTGTTTTTTTTAAATGGCACAGAGAGAAATGAGTGATTCTATACTCTAAATAATGTGGATAGCATACAACCCAAGGAAATTATTTTCATCAGACTTTCCAGCGTAAACATAGCACCTACCAAGATATTAATATATTCCCCTGAATTCTGTTAAAACCCATTATTCAGAATTAGTTTCCAGTACTCATGGAAGCTAATTAACTCTTATCACAAAATTTTCCTGAATGCCCCATTATTAGTGAATATACTTGTACCTAGCTATGCAATTATATAGTTCCTTCATAGTATCACAGTTATTGAAAACAACTACACTAGTATTTATTCCATATGGAAGTGATCATATGTATTCACAACAAATTAAGTCAAGCATACAAGAGAAAATATGACAGTATAGTTAATGAATGTAATAAAATCATCATCTAAGTTTAGAGTTTTATAAAACAGACAATTATATTGGACTACGATGATTTACTGTTTACTCTTGCTGTTTATTGCTCAGCAATTGATTATCATCCAGATGTTAAAAACTCTCTATGCGTCTTTTTAATTTTCAATTAAGTTTGAATTTTTTCTTATTGCTATTATCAAGGAAACACATAATTTCCTTTCAAGAAAAGAATATATATTAGAAAAAAAGAATTATCCTTTGAGATTTTCTTAATTCCATAATCAGTATGCCTACAGGAGGTTTTACCATAAATTGTCAATACCCCTAGCAGCAATAGCATACTAGCAAAATTCCTGCCATCTTTTCTTAATGTCTCTTTCTTCTGAAACTATGTGTGCGCAATTCTTGAAAGAGTTATTATGATGTCTAAGCCTTTTTTATTCAGTAAGGAAGCAAACAAATGCAGTCATCACAATGTAAAGTAGGCAAATGTAGCCAAATACACTACATCTTACTTGAACATATTTTAGAGTAAACAACTGGAAAGTTAAAAAATGAATAAATCAGTGGTTATACCCCTACATCTATCCCATTGTGACCAATATATTGAATTTAATAATGCAACATCTGAATATGAGCTAAAAACAATGATTATGTCTTCAAAATTAGTAAGCAACTTAGCAAAAAGGGACAAGTAAATATCCATACACAAAAGTTGGAAAGATATTATTTTCTCCTGTCTAGTGAATGAAGGCGTATTTTAGGTTTGATTTTGGTGAATCTTCAGGTCATTTTTTTTTCCATTAGAAAAATAGTTCTGGACTGGAGCGGTGGCTCAGTGGTTTCGGCGCTTGCCTGGCAAGCAGGAGGACCCGGGTTCAAACTCCAGCACCACATACACAACTGAGTTTTGGAGCAACTAAGGCCATGTGAAAAACTAAATAAAGTTGTTTCTCTCTTTCTCTGTCTCTCTCACTGTCCCTCTCTCTTTATAAAAAAAATAGTTGTAATAATACATAAAAAATTTAGAAGAAAGCTTATACAATAGAAAGAAAAATGATGCCTAATACTATGACAAAGAAATTTAAGAAGATCATTTTAAATTCTCATGGACTTTTATAAAATACGAAATAAAGATTTTTGCTTGGTATTCAGCCAAGAAACAAGATAATTATATATACTAACAGAAAAAATAAATGATCACCAGAAATAAAGCTCTAAAAAAGACTGCAAATGAATTCATTCAGACTATCTGAAAAATGTTCTCTATATTGTTTTTAGATGCTAATATGAAGAAATAAAACCTGACTTAGGGATACTTTATAGTAATAATCTTCTGATAATTTTATATAATTTTGATGCTAAGGTACTTCTGGAATTTTGGAAATATTAAATTAGAACATGTTCATTTCTCTATTTCAGCAAGAATTTGAGAAGAATTATTTTCACTTCCTCCTTAAATGTTAACTATAATTGATAAGGGAAGTTATTTGGACCTAATTTTTTAAAAGTATGTGATAAATTGCTTTATATATATATCTAAAAGCATTAGATTACTTATTTCCTTCCATGTATACAATTTTCATGTTTCAAAAACATTGTTCATTTTATAAATAATTGGGGATAAAGTTGATCGTAGTTCCTTATTATAATTGTTAGGTAATTTGTGTTCTCTCTTTTTCTTATTCTCTCTCTTTTCTTCCCCCTCTCTGCTTTTCTTTTCATTTAGTTAAAACTTTATAAATTTCATTTAAATTTTAAAGAAAAATATAACTTGTTTTCTAACATAGAAATCATTTACTGGGGGCTGGAGTGGCGGCTAAGTGGTTACAGCTCTTGCCTGGCATGCGAAGAGTGCAGGTTCGAACCCCAGCACCAAGTACATAACAAAGTGTCAGAGCAACAGAAGCCATGTGAAAAATTAGATAAAAATCGATTCTCTCTGTCTCTATCTCTCTCACACACTGTCCCTCTCTCTTAAAAACAAGAAAGAAATCATTTACTAAATGATATATTTTCTAAGTACTGATTTAGCTTCATCTTATTCATTTGATTTCATATATATTTATATACACAAATGCATACACATGCATACAGTCATATAGGTTTGCATTTTTGTTGTATTAAAATACTTATGATTTTCCTATCTTTACTCAAATATTGTTTATGTAGAAGATTGTTTGAAATTTCCACACATTTGTGGATTATCAAAATTATCTTGATCTTATTTTTTAAAAAAGAGAGGACAGCGAGAAACAGAGAGAAAAGAGAGAGAGAGAGACAGAGAGAGAGAATCACCCCCATTCAGATTTTCATGTGGCCTTCATTGCTCCAAGACTCTGCCATGTCTGTGATGCTGGGGTTTGAACCCGCGTACTCACAGATGCCAGGCAAATGACACAACCTCTGAGCCACCACTCCAGCCCTGTGTTTCTCTTATTGAACCTGATTATACACTCACCTACAATGTACTAGTATCCTGACACAATGGTCCCTGTACCTTTTTCAAAAGACTTTTAGTAGCTATTCCCATTATTAGTCATCATGTTATAAAGAGTCAATAAGCCAAACGGATCCATGACAGGAGGTAGATAATGTGACTAAAAGAAAAAAAGAAGAGGAAAATGACAGAATGAAAGCTTCCTAAAAGCAAAATTGAGGAAGTTGGGCATTTATTCAAACAATTGTTGTGAATAAAAAATAATAATAACAAATAGTATTGGCGTCAAAATAGACAGGAATACCAGTGAAATAGAAGATACAGAGACAAAACCACAAATGGATGGCCATCTGATAGTTAGCAAAGGTGGCAAAAATATATCTTGGAAAACATACAATCTTTTCAACAAATAGTGCTAGGAAAACTGGACAGCCATATGCAGGTGAATGAAATTGTATCCATATCTCTCACCCTGCACAAAATCATATTGAAATGGATCAAAGACCCTGGAATTAAACCAAATACCTTACAATTAATTGTTAGAAGAAAAAATACAGTCAACAATCTACCATATAGGAAATGGCACCCATTTTCTTAACAAGGCCCTCATAGCATAAGAAATCCAACCAAGAATCAATAAACGGGATGCTATTAAACTTAAAAGCTTCCGCACAGCTAAGGAATCAATTAAGAATGTGAAGAGGGAACCTACAAAATGGTAGAAAACCATGGCCAGCTACACCTCTGCACAGGGTCTAATATCCAGGATATACAAAGAACTCAAAAAGATGAATACCAAACACACACACACACACACACACACACACACACATCAATCAATAAATGAGCTAAACATAAACCTCTCAACTGAAGAAATGCAAAAGGTCAGTGAATATATAAAAAAAAGTTCAATATTGGTAGCAATAAGGGAAATGCAAATCAAAACTTCTTAAGATGTCATCTCACCCCAGTCAGAATGGCAAAGATCAAAAATACAACCAACAACAAATGCTGAAGAGGGTTTAAGGATGAAGAAACCCTTTTACATTGTTGATGGGACTGCAAACTAGTACAACAACTCTGGAAAAACTTTGGTGACTCCTCAAAAATTAGGGATAGAACCACTTTATGACCTAGCTATCCCACTCCTAGGACTTTTCCCAGAAGATATAAATTCAGCATACTAAACAGGCACAGTTATATCAAAGTTTATAGCAGCACAATTCACAAGAGCTAAATTATGGAATCAATCCAGATGTCCATCATTGGATGAATGCATCAAGAAAATGTGGTGTGTGTATGTGTATACATACACACATATCACACACACCATGGAATTTGACCCAGCCATAAAAAAATAAAAAACAATAAATTCATGGCCTTTGCTGGTAAATGGATGGAGATGGAGAAAATCATGCTGAGTGAAATTAGCCAAACCCAGAAACTCAAAGGCTGAATGTTTTCTCTCATATCTGTAAGCTAGACTACAGTAAAGGAAAGAGTGAGAGAATGATAAGTTTAGACAACAGACTCATCAAAAGCCAATTACCAATAAAACTGGTGGCAACTGAATAGACTAGTGATGGAGGATGATGGAGAGGGCAAAGGGGGAACGAGAGGGAGAGGGTGGTGTGGGTAAAGGGGAGATACATGATGTGCACATGCATGAAAGTGTAATAAAAAACACTTCAATATGTAAAACTATAATGAAAAATAAAATCTTACTTCAAAAAAAGTTAAGTAGCCACAACCTACAATGGAGAACCAAAGTTGACAGAAATACTTTGAATCATGAAAAAGAAAGAATAAAGAATACATAAAATAAAATCATTTAGTAAGAGAACTAGATCAGAAGTAGCACAGGAGAATAAACACTGCTAACAGTGAAAGAGAGGTAGGATAAATTTAAAGCCAAATTACAGGTTTGCAATGAATACAAAGGGATACAATTTGTGTCTCAGAAAGAGTAACCAAAGCAGAGAAAAAAAGATAAAAGGAAATATTAAATTCTGTGCCTCATATACTTTGGAGAAAGATAACCTCCCTTGTGTCAATGTTCTAATTGAAAGATTAGGTTGTATTATATAGCAAAAGGCACTTTGCAGATAGGACTGAGGTTATGAGACTGAGATGGAGACATTTATTAATCAAAACTCATCATCAGCCATTCATTTAGGCACAATTTAGTCACAGGGATCCTGAGGAACTTGCTGGGTTTGAGTCTAGAGGGAGAGATGGGAGGAGAGAGGAAGAGTCAGAGAGATGTGAATGGCTTGTTGGTTTTCAAATTGGAGGACGGAGCCAAGATTCAATTAATTCAGAATTTTTTAATTAGTTGTACAAGTCAAGGAAACAGATGGTCTTTCAGAACACCTAGGAAGCAGTGCAGACTGGTTGATACCCTGTCTTTAGCACAATATGGCCTGAGTCAGATCTGCAAATGAATTTATGAATAAGATGAAAATTTTGTTGTTTTAAACTGCTAAATTCTTAATAATATGTATAGCACTCTCAGACCAAAAAAGAAGCAATGTATTCCTTCAAACAGTTTAAATAGTGTCTGGTGAACACATAATTACTTACCTGAACAACAAATTATTTAAAATTCAAGGGAAGAAATCTAGAATATATAGATTGAAATGCAGAACCCATCCCAGGAATATATGATAGTGAATAATCATTCTTTTGTCAAATCTGTGGAAATTGGTTAAACTTCAAGGAAATGAAGAGATTCAAGTTATTGTAGTTAGATTGTATTTCATGGTTAAGATTAGAAAATTGAATTAGATTTATAATTTTCCAAATTAATGTCATTGGTAGAAATTTCTTTTTTTAATTTTCAAGGAAGAAACCTAACAAATAAATGGATAGACCATAGTGAATAGCTTCCTCTGTTTCAAGAATTCAACTTGAAACTCGAGTTTCTTTGATTATAAAATTCTACCATTTTTCCTCTGCTCTCCCCTTTTAGGGTCAAAATGGAATAACTTATAATTTGTCATCTTTGCAGTTTACAAGAGAAAGAAAAAATAGAGGACTAGCAACATTCACTTACAGATATGATCCATTAGAAATTACACTTCTTATTTCTGCATTCCAGTGACCAGCATAAGTGTAACCACTGTCATTAGGTACAAGAGAGACTGGGGCTCGATTTGTGCATTGTTGCCATGTGCTTATTTGAAAATTGAGAGTCTTTAACAAAAATAAAATAAAATGGGAAAACTTCAATAAAAACAATCTAGGCACCAATTAAGGTGCCTAAGTATGCTTTAGTTTCCATGTATGTCATTCTCAATATTTTTTAAAAACAATGTATTAATTACTGAATCCATTGTCTATGTTCTTGGAGGAAGTTCTGTAATTCACATTTGGTCAACATATGACTTTTTGATTTTTGATGATTGATAGACTAAAAAACAAATTATCTGTTATCTGTTACACCTAATAAAATTTGGTGAAGTAGGAACAGGATAACGGGAAAAAATCTAAAAAGGAAGAAAGAAAAGACTGAAAAGAATTGTAGAAAGCATGCTGTATTCACCAGTTCATAGCAATTATCAACTACTGTTGGTAAAAATTATGGAAACTCCCTCCCCCAAATAGAGAAATTTTCATTATTATCAAATCTGCCCATGCCTAAGTCTCCCTTTCTATAATTCCCTGGTCCATCATACCCTATGGCCCCTGATTTTCCACTGTGGAAAGTTCTTATAAGTCCATTATTCTTTTGAAGTGGCATTGGAGTCTATAGACTGGACAATTTATTTATCTTTTGGAAGACAGTTGATTGCAGTGGATTTGGTCTATATCTTTCCCTTGATTTTGATAGTACCAGATCACAGTACCTGGTAAAAGTTCTTGGGAGAGACCTGCTATAGTGGTCAGCTTGGAGCGAGTTGGGCAAAGCCCCATTAATCTCTTCCCTGCAGGTGAGCTGGCTTCCCTGCCCTTTACTTAATTTAGGACTTTTGAAAAGGATATAGAATGGCAATTCTAAAATCCAACTACTTGGGTTTCAAACGCCCTTGACTTTCCAACTCTGAGAATCAACATTACCAGGAGTTCAATTGTTTTAAATTGCAACCATATTCATAGAAAGTAAATAGAACACAGTTGAATTTCATTGAGTTTCAACTTAGAAATTAACTGATTTTTGCATGAATCAGACACATCCTTCTATCACCCTCTTAGAAGCAACAAGGATCACCAATAACTTCAGTTCTTGTATTGACTTATGACCTCACAAACCACTTTCTGTTTTCTAAGTTATCATCAGTGACAGATTACCACTTATATTACCAAGATGAAGATAACAAGCTTTTTATCTTGCCTGTGTACTCACATGCAAACTGCTAAGTCAATGGCTCATATTTTAAATTTCTTCATTAAGATAGCACTCCACTTTCAAGTATCCGTTTTATGCATTAGTGGAGCATAATTTAGGCTGCTTTGTAAGTGTTTTCAACACAAGACACTCACTTCTTTCTCCTTTTGTTATAATGGACAAAGGTAGAAAGGTGTAGAAAGTTGTGCTCCAAAAAAGTATTTAAGTTCTTGGGATAATTCTGTTTTATAAAACAGTCATTATAATACTGCCCTATTCTGCATTACCAATTCATTCATTTTCTCTATCTTATAACCTATAGGATAAAGGGTTTGAAGGACAATCTTCTTTTTAAGAAGGTGGTATATAATATGTCTATATCATTTCAACACATGGTCCATTGGCCATAATTATTCATAAGGCAATTCAGTTTTGCAAACCAAGCAGAAAATATGTTTGCCAGGACTCAGTAGCTCAATTACAACAAAGAAGAGAACTTTGTGAAAAAAAATCTGTCTTTTCTATGCACCCAGAAATAATGGAATTATTGACTTTTTGCTGTGTTCCAGAAACTATTTAAAATTGATATATACTATTAGGAGTTATTATTATATCCTCTTAGGAAATGAGTCATCTTAGTCCAATATTATGGACACAACGTCGAGGTACTTATACCTATATATAGATCTCAGAACTACAAAATTTTATTATTATGCAAATGTTCACTGATAATCACATAATTATACTCTTAAAGATAAACAACGAATTATTAAATAGTTACATTTAATTCATAATTGTATAGAAAAAACGAATTTTAAAATGTAGTATATAAATTCAGGAACTGTTAATAGAGAACAGGACTTTTAAAATCTGTCTTAGTTTTATCTAAATACAACATAATTGGCTCACACTTACAGTGCTACATATGAAGACCATACCAGGAAAGCCTTGACTCATGACATACGTGAAGACCTTTGTGTGAACACGCACTGCAGAAAATTGTAGTCACTACAAGTAACAATATGAAATCAAATTCAAAGAAATTATAATTAAAATAATAATTCCATTCCTAGTTCACACAGGTCAAATGCTCACAATTTTTGTGTGAGAATCCTACATTGGTATATATAGACATATACCTTTAGACAAAGTACCTTTCTATCACTATAGAAAGATATATTAAATAGTACCGATCCAATCATTTGATCAGGTTAGTTGCATAGAAAATAAATTGGTTCTATAAGAATTTTTTGTGATTAACTGAATAATAAACAAAAAATTTTCCAAGTGAAAAATGCCTGAGTGGCAAATGTAAATAATCTAAATTAAAATTTCATAAAACCATTGGCCATGCCATAGGAATGGATATGTATGTAGCTATCTATCCCAAAATGTATCTTCTTCCTAAAATATCAATTTACTTGAACATTGATAAGGTCTCTAAATCAGAAACTTTGCTTTTGAAAATTTCATTACATCCCACCTTAAGTAAAAATATGTGAAATAAAGAATGAATTAAATATGTGAAATAAAGAATTAAAATATTTTTAGTGTCAACTATTGTTCCTACTGATTAAAAAAATAAATACAAAGCCAGAAAGTATCTGTGAAGGTGTAGGATATATAAAGGTAATAAAAATCTAATTCCACTGTGCATAAATAGCAATTGATAGCATGTCTGTTGCTCATGTTTACTCAAATAATTATATCTTGATTTTTAAACTAAATTGGAATTAAAAGTTTTTTCTCCTGCATTTCAATATTTTAGCAGATGACAATATTTTTGTGTATTTTTCTAAATGTTTTTAGTGAGTAAACTTGTGGAATAATTTGATCGAGGAAAAACATGTTGCCCATATTGGTAGCTTTATCATCTGCTTGAAAACATCTTCCTTATTTCAAATATATCCATTCTCTTTGGTTTGGTTATATGAAGACAAAAAACCCTTTTATATTCCTGAGTAGATCCAGTAAATTCCCATTTTTACTTTTATGTCTTTGTTAAAATCTGCCATGTACCACATGCTCAGAAAATAGTTTAACTGGTAAAATAAGCATTCAAAGAAACACTCAGAATGGAAAGTATGACAAGAAAAATAGAAGTAACTTTGTTAGTCATTTTTCACAGTTCCATTTTTATTCACAATAATAATAAAATCAGAAACAGACTTTCTTTGCAAACACATTCTTTTTAAAGAAATAAGGACAGTGAGAGAGAGAGAATCAATTTTAGTTTTTCACGTGGCTTTCATTGCTCCGACATCTTGTTGTGTATGTGGTGCTGAGATTTGAACCCATGTCCTTACGCATGCCAAGCAAGTGCAGTAACCTCTGAGCCACTGTTCCAATCCAACAAATAAATGTTTTATACATTGATGTTCCATGTCTTTTAAACAGGAAAATGAAGTAACTTTTTAAACATCAATTTCTATTCTTCTCAGTGACAAGAAGTATTATTTTCTTTGACTGAGTCTTATATTCATCTTCCCAAAATCCTAAAAACACAAGTGACACTATATTTTTGTTCTTCTAAAATCTCCTCTAGCTTTTGTTTCTCTTTTTATTTTCTTTTTTTAAATGTTAGTTATTCCCCACAGCCCTCTGGATAAACAGTGGTCACGAAAATTCAAATGGATTTTTTCTTTCTGGCCCAGTTTATCAAGTTTAAAAAGTCATTCTTCCTCTACATTATGATTATATAAAAAATAAATTCTCCCTTATGGACACATACCATCTATACCTTAACTATCACATATTAAGGCATACAGAATCACATCCAGATAAGAACACACAAAAAGAAGTCTATTAGGAACCAAAGACCAGGAGAAAAATGCTGAGTCAAGAAGCAAAAGGAAACAGAGAGCAAGAATTTAGCACCTCCAGACAGAAGTCAGCCACAGAGACTGTTATTTGGAAGTCATGTAGACTTGAAGGTAATAGTTCGTAAATGACAAAAATTGAATTTTCCATAATCAAACAATGATATACCTAAAGATAAGGATATATTGATTTATGTAGTAGAAGCATGGATTATACTTATATCAAAAAGTTTGATTATCATTTTAAATTTTTTCACAGGCAAAACAAATTTAAATTTGGAGTTGATTGTAATTATGTAAAAGTTAAGTATGGTTTGGTTTACTTTTAATACTGAAGATTCTTACATACCAGAATAAGTTAAATTGAGTTTAAGTGACTACGGCAATTATTCAAATAGAAAATGAATTCAATCATACTAGACATAATATATATTTTTTCAATGGCCATGCAAATGTTGAAATACCTTTTAATTACAGTAGCTAAAATTTATCTGAAATTGGAAAAAATACTTTCCATGTAATATTCATTCTGTATATCTTCCACAGAGGACCTGAGTGTTTCTAACATGACTCTTAGGTACTGAACACGTGCTCTGATATTGTCATGGATTGAATATCTGTGTTTTCCCTTATTTTTGAAGTTCCATTGTAACTGTATTTGAAGATGGGAAGTAGTCAAGACAATTAGATCACTGGTGGGGTGGAGTGGGGATAGCATCCTCTCAATTGGGATTACCTTCCTCATTTAAAAACTCATCAGAGACCTGGAGTGTTCCTTCTTGCAGACACTAGGAAAGGCCAATCAACTGAGGACAGAGGGAGACGGGCCATATTTGTAAATCAGGAAGAGACCCTTTATCAGAAATGGAATGCAGAGCTCAGACTTCCAGTCTCCGGAACTAAAGACAATGCGTTTCTACTGTTTAAACCATTCTCTGTGTTGTTTTATAATTTTTGTGGCAGCTTAAGCAAAGACAGTTATTTATATTATTCTTTGTGTGCTAACTATATTGTCTAAGCCACCTGATGACAATGATATTGATCTCTTTAACAGTCAAATACACTCAGAAACAGTTAAAAATATATGCAAACATTATTCAAGTTCTTAAATTTAAGCATGGAGGGGAGAATCGCATAGGATTGTTTTTCATATGCTGTCTGCAGAATACTGTAAATCGCAATAAATCCACAGAAGCTGCTAATACATACTTTGATTTATATTCTGTAAATACCCAATTATAGCCATTCTAGTACATAATTTACATATTAAAATAGTTTTCTACATATTTACATAAGTACACAAAACACTTATGAGAAAAATTTGGAGGTATTGTTTGATTATATTTAAAATTATTTGAGCATTGTTATGCATATTCCATTAAATTTCTTTTCCACTGCATCTATAATCTGGTGCAAAAATTCTAGGTAACTTAAATACACATATATCTACATGCTTAAATATATAGTCATTTTGAAAATCCAAAATATGAAATAATAACTCAGGGATCTCTACATTTATCATGAATTTTAAAAAATGTAATCCATATATACATTGAAATGTGTGCATAATCTTCAACTCTCCATAACCCAGTTTTCAATGCCTACAAATAGAAAATTTCTTAAAAATAATATCAAATAGTTCCTTGATGAATGTTATTCATAATGTAAAGATAGATGATAGAACCCTGTATAACAAAGAAGTTCTTCTAGTTGTTTCCAATTAATTTGATAATGCAATGCAAATCTGATGATTGACTTGTGTTTGCACTCTTCGAAAATTAATCACAGTAATCCAGGCTTGAGCTGTATATTTCCATTAGAATAAAAAAAATCAGATGGTGTGTACAGTGTAGTTTATATTGCTTCTCCCTCTATGTACTCCAATTTAAAATATTTTTACTGGCTTTTTTCAAAATTTTAATTCAAGATGTAACAAAATATATCACTCTGTGGAAACTAAGAAATTAGGGTATCTTTTAAAATTGTGTCAACGTATATTGTCATGTATATCAAAAGAGAACAGGGAATGGGAGGAAGGGAGGAGAAAAGGAAAAATGGGACTGAATTAGAACGAGCAAAACTACATGCTTTTATAATTCTGTAATTGTATATTCTTATATAAGGTACCCCTAAAAAAAAAGCCAAAAAAAAAAAAAAAGAAAAAAGAAATCAGAACATTACAGTATCATCATGATGCTTTGTGAGGTACTAATTTGATTCCTGCCAAACAGAAGCAGATAAAATGATAAAACTAGTAATAATTATTGAAATAATAATATCTATTATTTCACTATCTCTTCCAGAAGGGGGTCCTTAAGGACCAAGATCTGATAAGAAAGTAGAGGGGGACATGGATGATTTGTTAGTATAATTAGGAGATATATATCAGTGACAAAAAAGGACATTTTCAGGTCTTTAAAGGTTAGTCCCGAAAATCTTTTAGTTCTTTGAGCCTTGGCTGCTGCCATTAATAAAAAAATATATATATATATAGTAAATGACTCACAGAGGTTACGAAGGAGAATTGTTTTATGTTCTCTTCTCAGGTTAATAAACATAGCAATTTGAGTCACAGCTTCTCTGTTGCTTCTCTATGAGTTTTAGATTACGAGGAAACAACCAGTGTTTCGCTGGTAGTAATTATGACAGAAGTGGTGATATGACAGATACAGTGTATTGCATTCTTAGAAGCTAGAGATAAAAGAGTGGAGGAGTTAAAAAGAAAAATCTTTTTTATTTCTAGGATGTGAAAGGATGGAGATGGAGTACATAAAAAATGTGCTTTCCATTTCATATTAAAATAATAATAAGTTCATGGGGAAAAATAAATATTCCTAGGAATGAATCTCAACTTAATATTGGTTTTCCAAAGAAGGCTTCATATTTGATCAGTGAGCAGGTGCCCATTTCTGACTTTCAACTCATTTTGCAAATCTGTCCCCATAATAGCCAAACTGCAGCAAGTCTCTTATGGAAACGGTTTATTTCCCATTTCTTTTGTTTTTCTACCCATTATGTACTGACTCTTTTTCTTTCAAAGTTCAAGTTTCATAGAAACCATAAACACTTTAATACTCTATTAACTTTTGTGCCTTTCATTTTCTTTGCTCTTACTTGGAAAAAGCCTTCCTTCTAATTCAACTCAATTTAAATGCTACTGTTCTGTTAGCACCCATTCAAATGAAAGTGACTGAAAAGACACAAATACACACACACACACATATATATCAGGACTAATTGGTTTAGTGCTCAACTTATAACTGAATCATCATCCTATTTAGTGAGTACAAAAATTTCTAATTCACATATCTGATGTATTAAACTATTTAAAAGAAAATCATAAAGATAGAAAGAAATTATGGTATGTCTACATCAGCATTGTACATTCCATTAACATCTCACTTTTGTAAGCCGCCTCTAAAATACTCTTCTCTCTCATATACTATATCTGTGCACTATGTATTTTCTAGATTGCTGATTTCCCATTAGAATTATAAATGTGGTCTCTGTTCACAGTGATTATCTTTCTTATTAATGAGTGAAGTTAAGAACACCTTTTTGTTCAGTAATATAATAATTAAAAACACTTTTCTAGTTCATTTGAAAGCATGATTAAATTATAATAGCTATTAGATGATGCAATAAGATGTTTGTTAGTAGTTCATAATTATGGGCTGGAGAGGTGGCTCAGTGGTTACGGCCTGGCATGCGCGAGTATGCGAGTTCAAACCCCAGCACCATGTACACAACAAACTCTTGGAGCAATGAAGGCCACATGAAAAACTACATAAAATTGATTCTCTCTCTTTCACTGTCCCTCTCTCCTTAAAAAAACATTAAAAAAAATAAAATCCCTTTCTTAAAAAAAAGTTCATAATTATAACAACTTTATGCTATATTTCTAAAATGTAAATTCAAACTTTAAATTTATTCTTGATACTCTTATTTAAACATTTTGAAAGTAAGGAAAAATTTTGTGAATTTAATATTAAAAAATAAATAATGATTATATCCACTGTTAAAATCTATATGTTTCTGAGGAATATTTTCATGTATAATTGATATTTTTATCTTTGTAACGTTATCGTGCAAATGAAGTAAAAATCCAGACAGCAGAAATGTTCTTCTCATTTATAACTATGACATTTCTCAACAGAAAGCATAAGGATAATCTTTAATCTTTAATCTCCTTGTTAGGGAAGAGATAATAAATCAGAATAGAATGCTAAGTATGTAATTTTGATAGATTAAGTAGGATTAATATGTAGTCCAGGAAAAACTGTGAGTTTGCACATTTAGCAGATCATTTGAGGTATATGAAAGACTCATTCAATGTATCATTAATTTAGCTTGTCAACGCTAAAACTTTTTAAACTAAATGACTGAACTTCCAGTCATAATAAAGAATGAGTGGGGATGTAGCTTAGTGGTAGAATGCTTGCCTAACATGTGCAAGGTCCCAGGATGAGTTATCAGTAAGTGAATTACATAATAAATAATAATAATAATAATAATAATAATAATAATAAACATATGCCTATATCATCAGCTTGAGGTCTACACATCCGGGTTATGATGCAGAATAATGGATTTCATGAAAATATCTCACTTAACCTCTGTTCA
This sequence comes from Aplodontia rufa, assembly GCA_004027875.1. Taxonomy (NCBI): domain Eukaryota; kingdom Metazoa; phylum Chordata; class Mammalia; order Rodentia; family Aplodontiidae; genus Aplodontia; species Aplodontia rufa. The sequence continues at coordinate 17,239 of PVKS010021855.1, read as the reverse complement.
GTATACCTCATTTCAGATTGTACAGCGTTTTATCACCCCAAATTGATTATGTCTTATATGTATAAAATAATAAATGTGTTAATTGATATGTTACTTAGAATGGGAAAGAAGAAACCTGCTTGGGCACTAGGATGATGAAGATTTGAGAAAGACTAATTGATATTAAAGATATGAGAACTATGATAGGAATTTATAAGAAATATAAGGTAAATTGTGCATTTTCTTCTGCGTATTTTGCTTATACGTCATGGGGTGAGATTTATCAATTAAGTTGATAGATAATAAGAATATTTAATTTATTGTTGGACTGCTGTATTCCCAAAAACTTTAGAGACAAAGACATGTGGGTTATAAGTTCGAGGCCAGCTTCAGCAATTTAGCTAGAACCTAATCAACTTGGTCAGACTCTGTTTCAAAATAAAAAATAAAAACAGGTTATGGACGTAGCACAGTGGTAAATCACTTCTGAGTTACATACCCAATACAGCCCCCAAATTAAATTTTTATTGAATTTCATAAGAAAATTATTATGCTTCTACTTCAAAACAACTCAATCATTCTGGGCAAAAGATTAAAAATGCTGTTTTTTCCTTTTAAACATTTTTGGAAGTTTTCAATAAGAAGTTACCCTTCATTTTTACCATTATGCTAGTCTGCTACATAGGCAACAAAACCATTCTATCTCAGAAAATCCAGGCATATTCTGGGGAAACAGGGCACCCAGGAGGTATGTTGGTTACCAGCATGAGCAACTGGCCAAGGTTCAACAACTGTGGCTCCATCAGAATATGAACTGGCACTGTGCCCCAGGAGCTCAGAACTTAGACAGCAGCTGAGATACTTTTGGCATTCAGGGCTTTGTCCACTACTTGCTGACTTCAGCCAAGGATACACCAAATGGACTTTCTATACCTCATGGACATTTCTTTTAAGAGCATCATACACAACTGACCCTTAAAGCCAATAGCTAGACTTGAGTTTCAGGAGCCAGGAAGAATGATGCATACAACCAAAAAGGTGTCCTTTAATGTTAGTTTTTAGCTGGTTCAGTTCCAGGCAACAGTCCTGTACTTCAGTTGCTGATGTCCCTTTTAGTATTGGTCATACTAATTTCCAAGGGTATGGTGCCACAAAGACACATACATGCTGTAAATCTGGAGTCCTAATAATTTTAAAATTCTTAATACAAATAAAATAAAATGATTTGTTGACTTCATTAAAGGGGTTTAAATTCATGTAAACATTCAAACAAACTGAAGTATTATAGTTGTTCATGGAAAAGGAAAGGCACTGATTGAGACCTACAAAAATTTTAAACTGCTATAAAGTTTTAAACATTTAGGACAAAATTTATTTCTGATAAATATAATGTTGAATTTCATATATTAATGGGACCACAGGTAAGTGTGTATATACATATATATATAAAAGTTTCAATAAGATTACACATATCACATATCTACATTATGGACTCAATCCCTTTCCTCTTCTATGAATAACTATCATTTCATTTTGGCAAAAACTTTTAAAATCCTTTTCCTAGGATGCAAAGATGGTTCAACATATTCAAAATAATAAACATATTTCACTACATAAATGGAATTAAAGACAAAAATGCCTCATGATCATCTCAAAATATGCAAAAAGGGCTTCATAAAAATTCAACATCCATTCATGTTAAAATCATTTTTAAAACCAGGGATAGAAAGAATTTGCCTCAAAATCATAAAGGCTGTTTATGGAAAACTCAAAGTCAAAATCACAGTGAATGGGGAAAACTGAAAGCATTTTCTCAAAATAAGGAACAAGAGAAGGTTGTTCACACACCACTCATATTGAATATAGTACTGAAATTTTAGCCAGAGCAATCAGACAAGAGATGGAAATTAAAGGGATACAAATAGGAAAGAAAGAAGTAAAATTAGCACTATCTGAATATGATACGATCCTATACCTAGAAGGTTCAAAAAACACTCCACCTGCAGACTCACAGAGCTTATAATTGCAGCAAAGTGTCAGGAAACAAAATCAACATACAAAAATAATAGCTTTTCTGTACACCAATAGTGAGTCAACTGAAAAACAGATACAATTCCATTCGCAAATTCCTCAAACTCAAATAGAATACCTAGGAATAAATTTCATTGCAGAAAGTTCTCTGCAATGAAAATTATAGAACACTGAAAAAAATAAAAGACACTAAAAAACAAAAGACCTCCCATGTTAATTAATAGTCAGAATTAACATTGTTAAAATGGCCACTTTACCAAAAAGCAATTTACAAATTCAATGCAATCATCATCAAAATACCAATGTCATTCTTCTGAGAAATAAAACCAAAAAAAGTCCTAAAATTCTTATGTATAAATAAAAGACACAGAATAGCCAAATCAATTCTGAGCAAAAATATCAGTGCTAAAGGCATGCAAATATCAAGTTTCAAATTAGATTCCCAAGCTATTTTAACAAAAACAGCATGGTACTGGCATAAAAACAGACATATAGGCCAATGGAATAGAGTAGAAGATATGGAGAAAATCCCACATATATACATTTATCTGATTCCTGACAAAAGGACTGTTATGTTTTGGATTTAAGTTGTTCCACAAAAACTCATGTGTGAGATAATATAAGAAGGCTTAGAGGTGAAATGATTAAGTTATGAGAACCTTAGCCCAATCAGTGAATTAATCCCCTCATAGGGATTAACTGGGTAGTAACCAAAGGCAGATAGGATGTGGCTGGAGGAGGTGGATCGTTGAGAGTGTGTCTTTGTGTTTATATTTTGTATCTAATGAGTAGAGTGTCTCTTTGTTTCTTGACTGCAAAGCCCTGAACCACTTTCCTCCATCACACTCTTCAGCCACAATGTTCAGCCTCACCTTGAGCCTGAGGAATGAAGGCAGTCTTCTATGGACTGAGACTTCTAAAGCCATGAGTCCATAAGTGAAGTTTTCCTCCTCTGAAATTGTTCTTGTCAGGTATTTTGGACACAAGCAGTGACTTCCTCAATAGGAATTGTATACCTCAGGAAATAATGCCAAGAATTAATAAACGGAATGGTATCAAATCAATAGGTCTCTTCACAGCAAAAGAAGCAACAGTTTGAAGAAGGAGCCTACAGAATGGGAGAAAATCACTGCAAATTAATTTTCCAACAATTGATTAATATCCAGAGTACATAAAAAACTCAAAAACTTAAAGCCAAAAATTGTATTAATAATAAGGGCAATTGAACTAAAAAGACATTTTTCAAAAGAAGAAATGTAAATGGCCAAAAATATATGAAAAAATTTTCAGCACCTTTAATCAAGTCAAAACTCCTCTGAAATTTCATCTCAAGTTAGGATGGTAATCATCAACAATAAAAATAATAACAAATGCTACAGGGGATCTGGGGAAAAAGAAACACTCATATTCTGTTGTTCATACTAAAAATTGGTAAAATCTCTATGGAGATAAGTATGGAGGTTCCTAAAAAGACTAGGAATAGAAACACAATATGATCTGTTTATGCCACTCCTCAGTATTTTAAATAAATCAGAGTAGGCGTACTGCAGAGGTACATGCATGCTCATGTGCATAGCAGTACAATTCACAATAGCCAAGTTCTGAAACCAGTTCATCAACAGATGACTGGAATATACATATATTCATCATATATAATTGAGTTTTATTTAGCCATAAAGAATAATGAAAAAATGTCATTTTCAAGAAAATTGGTAGAACTGGATAGTATCATGTGGAGCAAAATGAGTCAGACTCAGTTAACAGTTGCCTATTCTCATACATGGAACCTAGAAAGAAAAGAAAAGTGTAAAAGGGAATTCATGAAAATAGAAAGGAAACCAGTACAGGTGACGAAGGAGTTAAGTGTGAGGGTGGAGGAGAGATACTGGGAAATGAATTTGATCAAATTTACTTTATTCATGTACCCATATATCACAATGAATGCCTTGATTATGTATAATCATAATGTATCAATAAAAAGCCTTTATTCTAGCTTTTTGAAATGTGCTATTCAATACTTTTATCTGTAATCAACCTACTTGTGCAAAAACACATCAGAACTTCTTGTTCCTATCTAATCTTACCTTAGTACCCGAAGACCAATGTTCTCCCACTCCTCCCCCTTCCCCACTCAACCTGGCCTCAGGTAACCATCATTCCATTCCATCCTTGTTTTTGTAAATTTTACCTGTGAATGAGATCATATGGTCCTTTCCTTTTTGTTACTGATTTACTTAACATAATTGTTTTCAATTTCATTCATGTTTTAGAAATGACAGAATTTAATTCTTTGTAATGACCAAATGGTATTTGGAACACATATTCATGCTAGGTGATATTGATAATAATATTAGCTGACTGAGCCAATATCAGCACACAGCTATGTATTTTTTAATGAGATGATAAAATTTAAGTTTAAATATTTACTGTCTTCTATTTCTTTTTTTAATGTTTCCAAAATATATTTTTATTAAGAAATTTATTTGTTGAACAATCAAGCATACTTCTAATGAAAAAATATAATGTATATATATATATATATAAATTCTGAATATAATATTTACCTCCCAACCCCCCCCAATTATCCATCCTTATCCCTCCCCCTCCATCCTTCCCAAAACATCTCTACAAATGCCTTAGGTTGTATGTCATTACACCTTTTCCGGATTCAAAACATGAGAATTGACCTCCTTCTATTTCTGCCTTCTATCTCAATCTTCTACTACCGTCTCTGTCTCTACTACTGCTCTAGAGACAGCTGGAATTCTATTTCATCAAAATTTCCCTGGACAGCAGAGCTTTCCACATGCTGCAATTTTAGACAATCAGATTAATGCAGGATTTGTTGTAATCACTCCTTTTCCTGTCATTTTCTTGCTGAAACAAGTGCTGTTATATAAGCTAAAATTGTGTCACTATCTTGAGACCATGGAGAGAAAGACACAGGGAATCACCGCACTGAGGTATTAAATAGACCCTGAGATCAAACTACCATATCAGTGTCAACATTTAGCAAATAATGCCTCTTAGCTTCTTGTATTATGTGAGAAAATAATGTGAGTGCATGTATTGTACATATGATTTTATCATAATTAATCATTAATTGCAAACAAATACTACAGAATTTTGTTTTTTCCACATCTCCTTTCATTCAAACACCATGACATCTCATTTTTGGTAAAGGATATAAAAATAGTACGGAGGTTAAATAACTTGCTAATGATCACATAATTTATAAGTTGGGAAACTGGGTTTTTATCAAAGTTTATCTGTTTACAAAACATATATTCTTAGCCTATTCAGTGATATTGAGGTTTATGCAGTGGGAGACCAGGTGATGATGTAATCATGTCAGGGCTGTTTTTGGTGAACCGAATCTACCTTTCTGACAACATAGTACATAATATTCACTGCAAGGATTCAGGGGCTTAAGGATCTAGCCAGTGCTGCTCAGATAGAACTACTATGCATGTATTTAATCTAGGAAACATCTATGTTATAAACTCTAACATAATGTATCAAATATTTACTTTAGAAGGCAAATATCTGAGTATTGTTTACTATTTTTTTAGTAAGAAGAGAAAGGTGTTTATGATAATTTGTTAATCTCTGCTGATTGTTGAATTTTAAAACTTTTATAAGAAAGCATTTGGATTTTTTTGTTTGTGTTTTCATGTAAAGCTCTTAACAGTGCAAACAGGGACTCTACTCTTTCATTCACAATGAAGAAATCACTGAATTTTATAAAAAGATATGTCTACTTTCTTATCAGTTTTTCTTTCAATTTTTTGAACTCAACAAAAGGTATATATAGACTTACAGGAAATGAATTGATTTAAGAACTTGTCTTTTAATAGTTTTCTAATTTTTTTAATGTCACATAAATCTTCCCTAGGATATATGTCTCTTGGTCCCAAGGAAACCAATAAAAAATATACTTTCTCCCTAGGGAGCATCTCCCGGGATGTGTGCAGACATGGCAGTACAATGAAGCCAACAACTAGGGCCATCAATCAACATGCAAGGACGTAAGTAGTGAATTTTCATGGCCAATACAAATTGATCTCACTGTCTCCTCAGTCAGTATTGCCTTCTCTAATGATCTAGTCTTATTATAGGTTTTAGTATGCTGCATGGGATAGTACCTCACACATTTTACTTCATCCAAGGTTATAAAATCCTGTCACTGAAAAAGCTTATTAAAGTAGCCATCATGCCAACTACAAAAAAGCATGCTCATTTGTCTGTCATAAAGCAAATCCACAGAGCATGAATCCTTGCACAGTTGTTTCTAAATCATTTTAAAAGTGGGACAAACAAATGAAGTGGAAAATTCCAAGGATAACAGTTTGTTTATCTCCCTCTTTCTTTTCTCTACACATTTCCTATATTTCAGATCAGAAAATATAATTCACTCAAATAATTGAATTGTAGTAGTTACCAAACTCTAATCATGAATCTTAAGCAGTCATTAGGAAAAAAATGCATATATTTTATGTCAAATCTTAAGTTAGTTGAGTTGTTCTTTCTTACATTATTTTTCTTAAAAGGTTAGTTTCAAAACTTCCCGAGTTGTTAAGTATTGTTTCATCATGCATTTATTTTATTTTTCTATAGTGAAATTAAAAGTTCTAAATAATTATTTGAAGAAGAACCAACTGTTTTGAAGACATCTGAGGCAAATGTCACAAAGTTGAAAGCAAATTAATGGATAAATTATCCCACATATGGCTGAACATTAGTACTTATTTGTTCTACCTAATTAAGACTACAAAGACATACTGTGCAATTCCAGCAGGTAATTGAGCCAGACTACTTTGATTTAGATGCTGACTCCACAAATTTCCATTTTAGTGACCATGAGTTTTTCTCTGTCTTAGTTTTATATTTCAGAAAACGTATAGTATCACACTGACCATCCCAGAAAGTGGTTGTATAACATTGTGTAAAACATTCTGCCTTGATTCATTAATTTTTTGTAAAAAGAAGATATGAATTTGAAAATTAAAAGTTACATAATATTTTTAGATCACAGAGAATATGTGGATGATTAATATTATAAGAAAACGATTCAAAACTTTTTCATGTCAGTTGTGGGTAATTAGGATGACAGTTCAACCACTGTCCCAGAGCAACTTGTGTAGTGAATAATGTTCAAGAATATTTAGATAAAATATAATCAATATGTTTAGAATTATGAAACTTACAAGGTTATGATAATATTATGAATTTTAGAATAGTGGGCAAGTAATCTATTAGAATTCTATCAACAGTTTTTGGGGGGTTACAGGTCAATATGATTGGGATCAATCTCTGCTAGGCTTTGCTTATTTTGTAGGAGAACACATAGTCAATGTTATGTATGGAGGACAGTCTATCCTCCTCCTCTTGGATACTTTTTTTTTATGAAACCACAGCATTATTTCTACTAACACACAGAAATGGCCAAAGAAATAAAGTAATATGTGACATGATTCATTCCCATTACCCTCAATGCAATAGCTTCATGACAGAAATTTGAAAATGCAGATAACACACACACTATTGAAATGGGGAGAAGAGAATATGTTGGAAGAGGTATTGCAAATATGCTATCCCATTGAATATGAAAGAAGAATAGGGGACACTACTGGAAAGCTTTTGAAGATTGGGTATAAAGTATATGATGGCTCTGATATAATTATGATGCAATTTTAACTTTCATTCTTTCCAGAAAAGTTTAGCTTTTATTGTCTTAATATTTCTGTATGGCAGCTAACCTAGGTCAGAAGGAGAAGATGTAGCTGTGAAAAACATGAATTCATCACTAAGTCTGATAAGTCTGATACTGACATTCTTGAACTCAGGGTAGATGGTAACATCTTCCCATGTAGTTAATTGGACTTATTGCATCTTCATTAGCAAGTAGAAGGATAGGTAGAATTACTTATTTACCTGTGATATCATCTGGTGGAGGAAAAAGAAGAGAAATCATGCAATGTCATTGTCACTTGCTTGGGAAGCAGTATTGACAAGCAAGTCTCCTTTATCAGGGTGTTAAATGAGATAAATGGAAACAGATAGAGGCTGTGGCAAATGGGAAGAAACTTCCAAGACTCTCTCAGAGGAATAGAGTATTATGCTCTCTTAGTCCATTTGAATTCCTATAACAATACACTATAGACCGAGTAAATTCTGACAACAAAAATGCATTCCTCAAAATTCTGATGGCTGGAAAGTCCACAATCAAATTGATGGAAAATTCAGTATCTAATGAGGACATTTATGGTTCATAAATGACACTTTCTTGTTGTGTACCATGTGGAAGAAGGGGCAAACATCTCTCAGGATCCCCTCTGTGAGGACACTGATCCTTTCATGAGGGCTCTGGACTCAAGTTCTAATACCCTCTTAAAGGCCTCACTTTCTAAAATTATCACATCAGTAATTAAGTTTTAAAATATGAATTTTGGAGAGACACACTCAAACCACTACAATTTATTCTAACCAGCCTTTCTCAGATTTAGTGCTTTCAAATGTCTAATGCTAAAAAAAAAACACCTGTTTAATAAACTGTTCCTTTTTCCAGAAAAAAAGTCTTATCCATTCCCTGTTTGAATAAAGTATATGCCTAAAGCTTGCACTTAAACAATGAAGATTTTGGATTTGATGGATCATTTCCTGACTGAAGATTGGCTGGTCAGAGCTACTATTGACTCATGATATTATTGTTGCCTTTTTCTCAGGCATTAGAAAGAAATATTAGTTTTGAATTATAAAATATAAAACCTGCTGAACAGTTGCACATATTCATACTGTGTCATTTTGAAATATTGGACACTTTGCTAAGAAAGATGTCTGGATATGACAAAAAGCAGATTTGTGTCACCTGCCCAGTTTGTCACAACTTCAGTCTTTCAATTCTTCCAAATCTACTTTGAAGCAAGTGACTTTAAGAAAGAGACACATCTGGAGACCCTCTAAGAAAATGGGATAAGTACAGATAATAAGAGTGTCTCTTGTCCTTTTGGGATGAGATCTTTGATCCTGCTATTCCACTTCTGGGTATTTTTCCAGGGGATTTAGAATTAGCTCATTATAGTGACACAGCAATATCTATGTTCATAGCAGCTCAATTTACAATAGCTAAATTATGAAAACAACCCAGATGTCCCTCACTGGATGAATGGATCCAAAAACTGTGGAACATATATACCATGGAATTTAACACAGCAATTAGGAACAATGATGTTGCAGCCTTTGAAGTTAAATGGATGGCTATGGAAGAAATTATGCTGAGTAAAATCAGCATAACTCAGAGAACCAAGGGTCAAATGTCTTCACTCATCTGTGGAGGCTGGATCTAGACCCTGGCCATTGAGAAAGGTGGTTTATTATCATGTGTTAAATCCAGATAAGGTGTATTTTTATACAACCTAATACTTTTTTAGAGATATTTTGGGAAGGGGAGGGGAGGGATAAGGGTGGGTAATTGGGGGGGGTCACTCTTGGGGATAAATCTAATCTCCAGAATCTATATACATTTTATATTATTTTGTTAAAAAATTGTATGGTTGTTCAAAAAATAAATTTCTCAATTAAAAAAAAAGAAAATGGGGTAAGGACAATCTAGATGCCAAAATTACTGGCTGTTTTCTTGTGTTGCTTTGTATGGGCAGCTTGTGGTCTACATTAGTCATCTTCCTATTACTGTAAAAAATATCTGAGATAATCAATTGACAAAGAGGGACCATTTATATTGGTACAGAGTTCTGAGGTTTTTAGTACATGACCAGATGTCCCAATTGCGCTGGGCCTGTGCCAGCACACTACAAAATGGTGCAAACGTGTGTCAGAGGCAGCCTGTTCACCTCATAGCCATATGAGGAGAGAGAGGAGAGGACTGGAGTCCAAATACCCTTCAAGGACATGCCCTCCGTGACCTAACTTCCTTCCATTGGGCCCCATTTTTTAATGCTTCCACTACCTCCCAAAAAGTGAGGTGGACTGAAGACAAAGATTTTAATGCAAGGCCCTTTGGAGGACTTTTAAGATTCAAACTGTAACAGTGTCCCGTGGCACTCTATGAGTTCCCTTTATAAAAGAATTGGTCCTATTAAAAGTTTCATTGCACACCTAATGTAATGGTATTCTTATTGTGTACAAAAACTGAACTTATGACAGTGGGAGGAATGTTGTAATTTAATCGAAGCTGACACCATTAAGCATCATGGGCCTTGGATATTTAAGAACCAAAGCATTTTCTGATTATTGGGTCCACTCAAAATGTTGTTTCTGGGTGAAAACAATTTGCTATCTAAATAGGAACATTTGATGCAATCCTATTCTTAGAAATTTTTTGGGTATGACAGGTAAATATTAGATTCATGGTTGGACAAGATCATTAGAATAATGATTTGTAGTTTCCAACATCATCACTGACACTGTTTGTCTCATGAGAAATATTCGTTTTTTATTGGAAATACAGAATTAATTCTGAATAATAATTTTTAGTACTAAAGATTAAACCCAGGAGTGCTTAACCACTAAGTCATAACCTGAGCCCATTTTCTTTTCTTTTTTTTATTTTCAGAAAGTGTCTCACTAAGTTTTTCAGGTCCTCTTTAAGTTGCCAAGGCTGGCTTTGAATTTGTGATCCTCCTGCCTCAGCCTCACAAGTCACAGGGATTACGTGTGTGCATCACCACCCCCAGTATAATTCTGAAATTTTAAAAGACATTTAAAATGTCAAAACTTATTTTAATAATTATGCAGTGGCTATACGTAGTGAAAAAAACATTTTCAGTTCTAATGATTAAATGAAATAAAAATCAAACTTCTGTACATGATGATCACCATAATAACCAAAATTATTTGTGGAGGCTGATTTGAGGTACTTACCTTATATAATAACAAAAAAATTTAATATGATAATGAAGTTGACCTCATAAAAATCCAATGCTTCCATTTATACATAAGAAAAATCAAATGATGGTGATGGGAGAAATATTACAATTAATGTTGCAGCTAACATTAGATTCGTTTTATATGATTTCTAACTCCAAACCTGATGATTAATGTATTAATTAGTGCCTCCCTTCCTTGGTATGCCTTTCCTTCTGTCACCTCCTTACATAAAATTTCACACACACACACACACACACACACACACACCAGCTTCTCTTTTTTGTCTTTCTCCTTAGCAATTATCCCCTCCTCCTATCTCTCAAAATCCCTTCCACTTCTCTCTTACAACCCTCAGCTAATATAATACTTAATGGAGAAAAGCTGAAAGCATTTCCACTAAAGTCGGGAACAAGACAAGGCTGTCCGCTCTCACCTCTTTTAGTCAATATTCTTCTTGAGACCCTAGCAGGAGCAATTAGGCAAGAGAAAGAAATCAAAGGGATAAAAATAGGAAGAGAGGAAGTCAAACTCTCTCTTTTTGCTGATGACATGATCCTGTATCTGGAAGATCCAAAAAAATTCCATCAGTAAACTTCTTGAACTTATAAACAGATTTAGCAAAGTGGCAGGATACAAGATCAACACCCACAAATCAATAGCTTTCCTATACACTAATAATAATAGGTCTGATGAAGAAATCAGGAAATCAATCCCTTTCAAAATGTCTTCGAAAAGAATGAAATACTTGGGAATTAACCTTACAAAGGAAATCAAAGATCTCTACAATGAAAATTATCGGTCATTGAAGAATGAAATCCAAGATGACCTAAGAAGATGGAAAGATGTCCCATGCTCTTGGTTAGGCAGAACTAATATAATAAAAATGGCCATTCTACTGAAAGCTTTACATAGATTTAATGCTATCCCTATAAAGATACCTATGTTGTTCTTTACAGACATAGAAAAAGCAATTCTCAAGTTCATCTGGAACAATAAGAAACCTAGAATTGCCAAAACACTGCTAAGCAAGAAAGATGAAACAGGTGGTTTTGCCATACCAGATTTAAAACTATACTACAGAGCTGTAGTAACAAAGACAGCATGCTACTGGTGTCAAGATAGGAAAGAAAACCAATGGAATAGAATAGAAGACCCTGAAACAAACCCTCAAATCTTTAAACATCTGATTTTTGACAAAGGGGGACAAAATATTACATGGAGGAGAGACAGCTTCTTTAACAAATGGTGCTGGACAAACTGGTCTTCCACCTGCAGAAAGTTGAAATTAGACCCATATCTTTCTCCTTGCACAAGAATCAAATTAAAATGAATCAAGAAGCTAGGAATTAAACCAGGTACCTTGCAACTGATGGAGGACAAATTAGGTCCAACACTTCAGCATTTCAGAGAAGGTGAAGACTTTATCAACAGATCTCCTAAAGTGAAGGAAGTAAAGTCAAAAATAAGTGAAGGGGATGCCATAAAGCTAAAAAGCTTTTGCACTGCCAAGGAAACAATCAAAAGAGTCAAGGGGTTTCCTACAGAAATGGAAATAATCATGGACTATTATCCCTGGGATAGGTGACTCATATCCAGAATCTACAAAATCCTCAAAAACCTCAACTATAAAAACACAAATGACCCAATCAATAAATGGGCCAAAGGGCTAAATAGAAACTTCTCAACAGAAGACATTGATCAAGCCAATGAATACATGAGAAAGTGCTCTAAATCACTAGTAATCAGAGAAATGCAAATGAAAACTACATTAAGATATCACCTCAAGCCAGTCAGAATGGCAAAAATGAAGAAAATTAACAATAGTAGATGCTGGAGGGGCTGTGGAGAGACAGGCACACTAACACACTGTTGGTGGAGCTGCAGACTGGTACAGCCCCTTTGGAAAGCAGTGTGGAGAATCCTCAAAAAATTAGGGATGAGACCACCAAATGATTCGCCTATTTCACTCCTGGGTATTTTTCCAGGAGAGTTAGAATCAGCACATTATAGTGACACGGCAAAATCTATGTTCATAGCAGCTCAATTTACAATAGCTAAATCATGGAAACAACCCCGGTGTCCCTCACTGGATGAATGGATCCAAAAACTGTGGTACATATATACCATGGAATTTTACACAGCAATTAGGAACAATGATGTTGCAGCCTTTGAAGTTAAATGGATGGCTATGGAAGAAATTATGCTGAGTAAAATCAGCATAACCCAGAAAACCAAGGGTCAAATGTTTTCATTCATCTGTGGAGGCTGGAACTAGACCCTGACCATTAAGAAAGGTGGTCTATTATCAGGTGTTAAATCCAGATATCATGTAATGTTACACAACCTAATACTTTTTTAGAGATGTTGTAGGAAGGAGAAGGGAGGGATAAGGGTGCATAATTGGGGGGGGGCACTCTTGGGGGTAAATACAATTTTCAGAATCTATATACATTATATATTATTTTGTTAAAATTTGTATGATTGTTCAACAAATAAATTTCTCAATAAAAAAAATCTAAAAAAAAAAGAAATAGAACCTAAAAAACCAAAGGATACAGATGATTGCATTCAGATACCAATGGAGTATTCTAGCATAAAACATTCTTCTCAAGATATTCAAATTAATCAAATCTTATGCTTTGTAAGATGATAGTCACAATTGTCTAGTATTAGAACTTTGTCCTAACTTTTTGGGGCTTCCATTCACTCTATATTCATTGGTGGGAAACTGACTCCACCCATATGAAAGAATTTGTCATGGGTAGATTTATAAATACAATGAAATAATAAAAAGTTGGGACCAAAAATTTAAAATATATGTAGCAGAATTTGCAATCTCTGACATCATTATTCATACTACCATACGAAAATTTAATACAACCAGATACTAAATTTATTTTTAAAATTTACAAAATTTTGCATTTGATAGGTTCCCCCAAATCCCACTTAATTGTGGCGTTCAGCCTCAAAGGCCAGATTCTTATGATCTTTAAAGAATTGATGCTCCCCTCAACTGGATTAATTGTGATTGTGAAATCTCACCATATCCCAAAACTACCATTTTAAAAGGAGAACAAGTGAAGGTAGGTATCACATATTGTGAACACTGGGAAATTTTATTAGGTCTTGAGATTTTCCCTCACATAATGGCATTTTTCCCCCTGAAAAGGGCTTATATAACCATGTTATTTTTGCTGACTGAATTTAACCTCTGAGAGTTTTTCCCTCCTTGTAATATGCTGCTCATTTAAAAAGAACACCACAAAATATGACTTTCAAATAGTATTCTCCAAATACTTCCCGTTTGTAGGAAATGGTAGGAGGGCTGAGCAGAGCCATTTTTCATTTTTTACAGTCTCTATCCCTTTTACTCCAGGCTGGCAATACTTATCGTAATACAATGTTCTAAATCTTCCTGAGGTGTTTCAACTTCTGACTTGTCTGTTTCACATAGCAAAAATGACCAGCGAAATTCATTCCTTAATATTTTTCTCTCTCTTGCCTTGATTACTTCAACTATGGTTGTGTGATAGTTCATACTAGTCCTAAAGTGTATTTATCAAGCTAAGAGAATCTTCTACAAACTGCCTTATTGTGTTTTAAACCTGGAACGCACCCCCAAAACTCATGTATTGAAATCATGCTCCCTGATGAAGCAAGGTTCAGAGTTGGGGCTTTTAGGTGATGATTGTCTGATAGGTAAATGGACTACTGGGAGGTGGGACCTAATTTGAAAAAGTTGGTCACTGAGTGTGTGCCCTGGAAGGGTTTTTTATTCATCCAGGCCTTTTCCTTTCTCTCTACTTCCCAGCTGCAATGAGCTGAATAGATTTCCTCTGCCATGATGTTCTCTCTCACCTCAGGCCCAAATAAATGGAGCTCAACTAACAATGCACTAAGACCCCTGAAACCATGAGCCAAAATTAATTTTCCTCCTCTAATTTATTCTTGTCAGGTGTTTTGGTTAGTGATGAAAAACTAACAGAATTGTAAGCAAATATTCTCACAACAAAAAACTTGATCTTAACCTTGAGGTCATGCCTTAATCCAAAAATCTTTATTTGATAAGAAATACTTTTATTTTCCAAACTAGTGTGTTTAATTTGACCATAATTTATTATCTCTAAATTCAACTCTGAAGTTTTCTGTGGGGAGTTAACAGGCCTGACGTAAAAGTACTGCCTTTGAGTAAGTCAGTTCCTGGAAGCTTATTTAAAGGTCAATAGCAAGTCAGTTCCTGGAAGGTTAATTAAAGGTCTATCCAGAAAAGATTGATTATATTGTTTTTGTAGACTGACCATCGCCCGAACCCAGGTGCACATTCTTTCATGGTTGATGCCCATCTCTCTTTGTTCATTCTCTTCGAGTTATTGATGGTGGTCTGGTAAATTGTAACTTGCTTGTAACCTTTGATGTATGTGGAAAGTTATGGAATTTTTGCCTATATAAACTGCATGCATTGGCTAATAGAAAGAACTAGAACAAACTAGAAGAATAGAGAGCTAAGAGCTAATAAAGAGAGACATCTTGAAGAAACCACGGTGGTCGTTTGTTGCTTCGCCGGTCGAACGCGACAGTTTTCTAGTTGTTTTTAAGTTTGTATTTTTCTTGAAGTTCTACAATATCTTATATAATAGATATAATTGTTGGAGTCCAAAAATTCAGTACATTTTCTATCTTCTACTTCACTGAAGGTGGAGTTAGATCAAATAATTTGACATTGCATAACATGAGGTGTGTTTTTCCTAGCCAACTGTTTCTTCACCCCTGTGTTATCTCACCCTTCTGAAATTGTTTTCTTGATATTTTCTAGATTCTTTTAATTTTTTTCTAAACCTAGCACAAAATCACAGGTTGTCTTTAGATGGTATCAAATTGATTAATCCAGAAGTTTAACATTTATAAAAGTCATTAAATTATTAGTAAAGCAAGAGAATACCACAGCAACTAGCATACACAAATTTGGTAGAAGCTTAAAAATGAAAGTTTTTTACAGATAAGTTTTAGTACCAGAGAGTTATAAATGCTCCAAACAAAAGCACAGTATAGACAGAATGTGTGCCAATTTCTTTTACTTGAATTCATTGATGATTACTGGTTTATTGCAAACAAGAACTGTATTTGTTTAATATAGACTAAGAACTGTGTTGAAATAACCTGTGGATACTAATTCTGTTATAAGCTAATACAACTATACTGAGAACATATTTTTGAGCATATTCTCATGACTATAACCGTATGTTATATGTGCCAATTTCTTAAGTTATCCTCTTTTCTGTTTCCCTCTTTGAAATTGGTACTTGCCTTGAATGGTGATGCTTTGTTTTACAAATACTTACTGATTTACACAGATCAAGTAATATTTTGGTAGACTGTCCATCTTTGATTCCTATAGATACCGTGATCAAATTCCCAATGGCATACATCTCTAAGAGTCAGATGTTTAATATTTCTGCTTTATCACTGCTGCCCATGCCCACCAAATCTTTGGAAGATAAAATTACCTGAGCTCTTTTCTCTCTTCACACCCCTGGGATTCTGTTATCACAACTGAAGTTAAAAACCCTAGGTGAAAGTAACAGTTCCTCCATAATCCCCAATCTAAATAAAAGAGAAAATGCATAATTTTTCTAGGGTGATGGGGTGCATTCAAAAACTTACTTCTCACAGTCATGGCACTAGGTGTGTCTCCTGGTCATTCCAGGAGTGAGTGAGCAAGTTACAGGTGATGAATAAAATGTAACCTTCAAATCTCCCAAAGTCTTCAATAAAGTCTTCTTTCCTCTGTAAAGGCAGTCATGAAATTTCAACCTCACTTACTGCTAGTCGTGCCCGAGTCCCTGTTTCAGTTAACCAATCAGACACACAGTCTTTTCTTACTCTGCATGTGAAAAGACTGACTCAAAGATTTCTCTTTAGTGAGATCATATTAATAAATTCTGCCACATCAAACATTATTTTCCTTCCACCATGATCTCACATCCTTAAAACCAATTCTCATATATTTCCAAAATTTCGGTATAAATTGAAAGAATGCAATTAGAACTGTTTTTAGTGTGTTACTTCATGGGCCACATGTTCTAGGTTACCCTTTGCGGCCAGCTGGATTTGAGTCTAGAAATAAAGAATGGGCCAAGTTGGGCATGAGTACAGGCAGCCGTGCTCCACAAGGCGAGTGTCTGAGATGATGCCAATATAGACCCTTTGGAAAAGGTGGAAGACCTGCTTTTATGTTTATTTTTACTTTTTCATTTTTTGATACTAGGAATTAAGCACAGGGATACTTTACACTGAGCTACATCCCTGGCCTTTTTTTTTTTTTTTAATTTTAAGACGGAGGTCT